>JBBJLR010000019.1:630350-645305 GCA_037577145.1 Brachypetersius gabonensis
CTCTCTTTCTCTCTCTCTCTCTCTCTCTCTCTCTCTCTCTCTCTCTCTCTCTCTCTCTCTCTCTCTCTCTCTATCTCCTTTGTTCTTTCTAAAAATTAAGGGCACTCCCCATGAATTTCTCCTCCCAATGCTATATCTTACATGCCTTTGATCACAGCCTTGGTTCGGTTTCACTCCCACAGATCTTCAAGCACCCTCTCCTGTCTGAGTCCTAGACTTCCTAGTGTGAGACAGAAGGTAAAACTGGTCTCAGATCAGGAGCCCTTTTTGTGCATGAACATCTTAGTCACAGATCTTTGTCTTCAAACAATTATACATTTTTATTTAGATTACTAGAAGTGTTTTGATATAGGTGTGTTTGAAGGGTAATGTACATGCAGACAGTAACTGAGCTTGGTTAATATGATATCTCAGGTGTGGCTATTTTATTACAAACACAGATCCATAACATTAGAACCACCTGCAAAATATTATGCAGGTCCCTTTGTGCGGCCACAACAGCCCTGACCTGTTGAGGCACAGTACTACTGAAGGTGTGCTGGACTGTCTGGCACCAAGAGGTTAACAGCAGATATTTTAAGGTCTGCAAGTTTTAAGGTAGGGCCTCCATAGAATGTAGTTATCTGTCTAGAACAAAAATATTTTTTTTTATCTGTCTTCAAAAATATTCAAGTCACCTTGATTGTTCCTCAAGCAGTTCCTTTTTTGAGGATTTTTGCAGTTTGGCATGATGCATGGTCCTTTGCCGTTAAAAGATTTAGAGGGGTACCAAGGTTTAGGTCCATGGTAACATCCAAATGAATGCCAGGACCCAAGATTCCCAGCAGAACATAGCTCAGACCATCACACTTCTTCCTGTAGCACATCATGGCGCCATCTCTTCTTCATGTAAGACATACACACGCACATACCTGAATGTCCACATGGTATAAAAAGAGGTATTACAGTAGATCAGATCCTTGGGCATCTATGACCCTTTTGCTGATTCACCGGTTGTCCTTTCTTTGACTACTTTTATTACATACTAACCACTACGTACCGGAAACACCCCACAAGACCTGCTATATTTTTGAGATGCTCTGATTTAGATGTCTGACCATAAGCATTTGGCCCTTGTTACTCAGATCTTTATGCATGCCCAATGTGAATGATAAATTAAATGCTCACTTGCTTCCTAATATACATCACCCCTTGGCATGTGCCGCTATAGCAAGAAAGTTGATATTATTCACATCATCTTTCACAGGTTTTAGTGTTGTAGATATGGTCTCTGCTAAGCATAATGGATTCAGTACAGTTGAGTTGTTTAAATTTTGAATATGTTATCCGGAGAAATTGACAAATCATAACACGTGCATATAAATACATCTGTTTATCTTGTGTGTGTGTGTGTGTGTGTTTTTTATGAGCACTATGTGCAAGAACGTGTGTGTGCGAGAAAGAATGTGTGGGAAACACCTCTCTACCATGCCGCCTCCTCTTTTTGAAGATGCAGTGGAGTGATGAGGAACCATGCGCTCTGATTGGCCACCAGGCACTAAATGATTTATAATCCATTTCTCATGCGGTGTGTGGCGCTCTATTTGCATAAGGTTGCTATAGCTCTGCAGTGGTCTCTATCTTTCCCTGTCTCTCTCTCTCACTCTCTCTCTCTCTCTCTCTCTCTGCTTCTGTCTCTCCCTCTCTTTCGCTCTCCTTCTCTCTATCGCTTTCTCTTTCTCTCTCCCTCCCTCTTTCTGTCTATTTCTTTTTCTGTGTTTCTCTCTTTCTCTGTCTCTCTCGCTCCCCTTCTCTCTCTCACTCTCTCATTCTCTTTCTCTACCTCCTGTCTGTAATGCCCACTCTGCCTGAAGGCCCTGAGAGTCTATGCAGGAGGACTCAAATAGACAAAAGACTCTCTGGTGTTGTTTGTGGAACATAGGAATTTATTCACTCTGACAGAAATGTTCACCTCTGTATGAAAACCTCAGCACTTAGAGGTGGGGTCATCGGGTTTGGCAGACATTAGCTAGAACAAGTTGCTTTGTAGCTCTCCTGCCTAGTGTTGCTTTCGTCAACGAAAATTATGACTAAACATAGTCGTCAACGAACATTTATCACATGACTAAAACGAGACGTAACGTAACGTAAACGCTGGTCATGTGGCGATAACGAAACTAAATATATCATGTGATATTGTTAACGAATAAGAACGAGACTAAATGTGGTTTACAAAATTAAAACCACGCTAAAATATCTCTTCATTTCCGTTGACTAAACCGTGACGAGACGTTATTTCCTGTACGATAGGGAGGGCAGAAAAAAGTATTGGGAACCTCAACCTTAGAGCTGAACAGCGTTACGTGCCTATATGTCCATTGAGAGGCGCTGTGAAAAGGTGCCTCTCACCTCTCAAGTCTCGCTTTCTCTCACACACACATATTTGATAAGCAGCCGTTCCCTAATCCATGCAAAAAAGCTGATCCTAAATTGTTCTGATTTGGTTGTGTAGAATATATTTGTTCAGGAATTTAAAAATAATATTCAGGCCAGCACACTGAAGGGGAAGACTTTTAGCAGTTTTACAAATGTGGGTTTTATGGCAATAGACGCATTTTCATTTTATTCACACTTTTTAGTGATGTGGTGTTATTTTATTTATTTATTTTATTTAAATTTATGTGTATGTAACAAGTTCTAACATGTTTGGTTGGCAAAATAAATATTATAAATTCAAATCAGACTGTATTCCGTGTCTGGAATGGATGTACAGTATTCTTGAGTCTATAAGGTAACAAAAATATAAGAGAATAATAAGAGAACTTTGTTTGAATTGTGAAATGTTTGACTAAAAGAAAAATTTGATTTGGTCTATCATACTGGGTACTTATTCTATATTGACTGGGTTAAATAGAATTGCATCACTAAAAAGGAGACTAAAATACAACTTTCATCGACTAAAACTAGACTAAAATGTCATCAGTTTATTGACTGAAACTAGATGAAAATAGTTGTGGATGATTCTGACTAAAATAAGACTAAAATGCTCTGAAACTTGACTAGACTAAAAGAGTTTGGATGTGACAAAGACTAATAAAATCTAAAATGACAGCTTGATGCAAAGACTAGACTAAAACTAAAATTAAAACAGGCCGCCAAAAACAACACTACTCCTGCCAAACAAAAATAGCCCCTCATTGTAGTGTTGCCCCCAAAATCTCTCCTTTCTTTTTGGTCTGGTCCAATAATAATCAGCCTAATCTTAGTTTATGTCTTCTCAGAAACAATCAATAGCCATATTTACAAAGATCTTAACATCATGGAAATTGTCAGTAATATTTTATCAACAAGTGGAAATTGTCAGTAATGTTTTATCAATGTCATCAAAATTTTTGGCGAACAAATTGCAACAAATGTATGCGATTTCATTAAGTGACTTCTAAATTGTGAAAAAGTTTCTAGAAACAGGGCTGTTGACAAAATCCTACTTTGCAGTGGAACACCTTATTAAGCTCAAGAACAAGTCGCTCTCATCAGCCACACAGTTTGCTTGCTAAGAACAGTGTGGGGATGTATTAAGCCTAATTTAGCCTAATTCAATGGTAAGATGGCTCTTTCTGTTATTGAGTTACTGCCATGGCTACATGATGCATACACCAATCGCTAGTGATGAGCAAGCGTGCCCTCATTCTCTGTGTGCCTGTGTGCAATGTGTGAGTGTATTTAAGGGGTCTAAATGCATTAGGAGAAGGGGGATCAGACTGGGAGAAAGCGTGGGGCTGGATTCTCTTGGGACAATAGAGACAGATGCGCCTGAGGACACAATCACAGTTAACATAAAACCAACCCTGCCTATTAACCAAAGTCATTGCTGTAATCTGCAAATGTGTGTGTGGGTGTGTGCGCAAGTGTGTGAGCAAATCTCATATGTATATGAGAATGTGATATGTGGATGTAAGTAGCATACGGAACATCCTTCAGTAACCCACTCTAAGAACTGAAATAGATAAAAGTGTTGCTCAGAGTGACTGTATTCTATCATTTCTGCCATGTTTTCAGCTAAAGGTTTTGTCCGGTAAGGATCAGATTTCTGCATTCACGTCAACCTTGAATGATCTGTCAGTCTCAGTGAGTGACCTTGCATTTGTTTTCTGTGTGGGTGGGTGTATGTGTGTAGGAGCAGGCAGCTGAGAGTGAGAATGAAGCCAATGAGAACATGGGGAGGGTGGACGAGGGCGTAGAGGAGTTCTTCACCAAGAAGATCATCCCTGATGACCCCCTGTGAGTAACCCTACCGAAATGTACCACTGTCATTAAGCATTAGTGCAGCGGTATTCAGTTGCTGACTTGGGGTGTGGTGTTCCGCTCAGTTTGGTGTTTTCCTTGCTCAAACACACCTAAACAGTCCAGTATAAAAGTTACACTTGTGTACAACTAAGCAAGGTCTGAGCAGAGCTTGTTCATGTAAACACATATGTAATAATTAGGGGTGAGACAATTTCTCTTTTTCATTTCTGATATCGAAACCACAACATTAAGCATCTGCCGAGATCCACACCAGTCTGCTACTATCTTTTTCCCTCTCTTAAACAACTAAGCGGTTAACAATACACTGGGTTCACTTTGAAACTGAAATGACTTCCAGCTTCCTCTAGAGTGCGTTATATAAGTTATAAACATTAAATTTCCACATTCATATAGTTCACCATTTGTCCGTTTATGGAGTTTTGCATACTTGACTGCATCACCAAAGGCTCTATGTTAAACATACTGTATAATACACTATTTGTATTGTAGCTGATACGTAGTGCAGAACCATTTGAGACACAACCTTGCTGTTCATTTGTGTTACTCTCTTTACAGCATTTTGCCCAAAGTGTCGTTAAACATTTATGTGATAGTTCAGGCCCTTTTCTAATTTCCAGGTTTTGACCTGTACCGAAAAAGTACACATACCAATATCAGATTGGCACACCCCTAGAAATAATGTTATTATATATAATAACATATTATTATTAATATATTCATATTACATATTGAAAAATATTGTAGACTATATATAACTTGCCCATTCTTGCTACCAAAATTAAAAGAAGAAATTTTGTGGAATTGGCAACATTATGTATATTGTGTTGCCTGTCTAAAGCCACATTATAGATGAGCATAATAAATCAGTTTAGACAAGAAATGATGAACAGTCAGAGTAGAGCAGTAGTTTTCAAATAACTTGAGCTATGACCATTCTAAAATGTATAAGGGACTTCATGACTACCTCCATCCTGACTGACCCCTGAAATGCATCTAATTTCATCACAGTTCTACAGTACTATATTGCTAGCTTGGCTTCTACTTATAGTTATGTTCAGGGTGTTTGGTTTATAATATTATCACACAATGTGACTTCCAAACCCATGTAAGAAATAATCTCAACAACTGACCCCTGCTTTGACTCATCTGTTAAGTTGTGTTTGAGTAGGGAATGCACTGAACTGTTCTGAACCCTCCACAACCAGAACTGATTACCTCTGCATTGGTTCAGATCTTTATCCAATGTTGTATAAAGGTTCCAGACACCTGTTTGTCCAACATTTTTTTCTAAATTCTGGGTTTTAATAGGACATTAGTCCAATCCCGAACTGTAGTACCAATGTCTAGAGTTTTGGGAAAGCTCTTGATTTAATGTTTTATAATTACTAATGGGATCTAGAGGGCCTTCATGTGTTATTGGCCTTACTATAATATGAGTTCCCAACCAAAAGGTTACACCTGAACATCACCTCAAGTCATAATTACAAATGGGACCGTGGGAAATGGTTTCAACTTGTTACTGACTTGTACCTTGTGTTGTTGAAGAAGAGGGTGGCTGCAACGTAGCCTACATATGTAGTCAACAGTTGCATTATGTAATTTTTTATAAGGCTGAACTTGTTATACCAAATATTTCAGACAAGCTAACTAGTCAGTATTGATTCCAATTAGTTTTACTGAGGTCAGGTACTGATATTGGGCAATCATTTCAGCATATATAAGGATAAGCTAATAAAAGGAAATGTCTGAATCCTTTTGCACATGCATATTATAAAGAGGACATGCATATTATTTTATGCATATGAAGAACTTGCACTAATAATGCTTGCACTAATAAAGAAACATCCTTGCCAATAGACTTCATTTCCCCTCATGCCTCTCCTCTGCTCACGTTCAGAAAGCACCAGAGGGAGGAGCCCCTCATTAAAGCACAGCCTGCCGAGTCCACGTGTGTCACGACCACCCCTCCTACCACCACCACCACCACCACCACCACGACCCCCACACCTTCCACGGCCCCCTCCAAAAACATTAAGAAGAAGTTTGGCGACTTTTTTGCCTTTAAGAAGGTCCGTGCTAGTCGAGGAGCCAAGGGCGAGGGTGCCCCAGAGGGAAAGGTCAAAAAGACTTCAATAGCAGACCTCATCAGACCTCTCCGGGAGGCGGCACGAGCCGAGAAAGAACGCGAGAAGGAAAGGGAGAGGGAGCGAGAGAGAGAGAGGGAGAGGGAGAAAGAGAAGGAGAAAGAAAAAGCAGAGGAGGAAAGTATCATCAAGGCACACACCACTACTCCCACGCCCACTATCACAGATTCAGCCCTCACAGCACCAGCCGTAGATGACAAAATGGCACCTAGAGATCCCTCACCTCTCCTCCTGCCCGTCCACGCCCCGTCAGCTGCCCCTGCCTCTACCCCCACTCCCCCTGCTTCCTCGCCTACCAAAACTGAAGAGGTCCCAGCACTGTCCCCTGCTGCACCCACCTCCCCGACCAAAACCCCCAGCCCGGTAGCAGCCGTGTTGCCCTCAGAGCGGGAGAAGAGCCGGACACTGGAGAAGAGCCGGACCCCCGATGGGGAGAGGAGGCCCAAGCCTACGCGCCGCTCGCTTCGGGAGGGTAAATCTCAGTCCCTCATCTTGCTTACTGGGCTGGAGCCAGAGCAGGACGCTGCAGCCATACAGGCCAAGGTAAAATAATTGTTGTTGTTGGGTATGATAGAGTATCATAAAATGAGGGAATGTGTGTGTGTGTGTGTGTGTGTGGGTGTGTGTGTGTGTGGAATGTGTTTTCCAGTAATACCAAATAATCAGAGTACACATGAGACCTTATTAATTGGTGGGTACTATGTTTTACTATTTGTTTTATGCTCTCTGACCGAGCTCTGTGTCAGAGGTGTGATTATGGTAGGTCTAAAACATAACAAACCCTGCCAGTCATACTGTCTCAAATACAGTTCAGCTGTAGGTACTTTCATCACTTTACCACCTTCTAGGCATTGATAAGCCTTTCAGGAGAGCATGAGCAATGTCTGAGCAGTATATTATGAATATTGATGAAGGGGGGATGTGACTGGCTTATTTAGAGGAATGAGGTAATGCTGTAATGATGTCACTGTGTAGCGTTCCCCTACCTCTTTTTGTGGTTTGTATGCAAATTATTACACGTTAACCATCTTATGTTGCTGCTAACAATATCATCTCACTTTATTTACAGCTGTAACTATAATTATGTCTATATTAGACCAATCCCGCAAATTTGGTTAATTAATTAATCTGGAAACAATGTGTTTATTAGATAGTGTTTGTTTTTTTAAAAAAAACCAAACATTATTTCTACTTCAACACATTGCTCAAACATAAACACCTTTCCTAAATTATATTGATTTTAAAAAAATCACAAAGACTATTAAGGACATTTTTCAAGCGCTCAGTCAGCAGAGACCTAAAATGTATATAATACCTTTCTGCATAACCATCAACTTACTGGTTACAATACTTATTGTGGTTGTGCTCAGATTTTCCTGTTGTTGAGTACATTTTCCAAAAGCTCTTGTTATAATAGATGATGTGCTATGAACAGGCTACTGAAGACAATACTGGCTATGACAGCACTCTAACCAACTGTGGTTTGCTTGTTCTCTTCTCTGCTCCCACTTTACAGATATTAAAGCATGTGCCTCATAGTTTCATATCTGTAAAACCAATAGACAGATGTAAAGAGTGACCAATAGCCTTTTTGGGGAAAAAAATGAAGCTCTGGGATACAAGGTTTTTTCCCGACAGCAACACCATACATTCATACATAATACCATACATGTACACCATACATACAGAATCATCTGTCCAGGGAAACACACATTCCTCCCTGGTCACCATAAATTAAAGAAAAACTGGAAGAGGAGGGGTTAAGTGGATGTGATACTGGATGGGATTTTTTACCTTGAACGCCCAGAGTCTAGGATCAGCCCTGGTGCAGATATTATTTCAGTTGTGGTCTGGTTATCAGTAGTGTCTCTCATGCATCATCAGCTGCCCCATTACTAAAGCCAGAACATAATAGAACAAATTAAAATATATGAAATTATATATTAGATTGCCTTGTTAAAAGAACACCTCTCACGCCAGACGAACACGTGCTGTGTGGCATTGAGCCTGGCAGCTGAGGTTATTGGAGGAGGCTTCCTTGAGGATTTTGACAGTGTATGTTTAAGACAGTGCCAGCTGCCCACAGTTGTTTAGTATGTGACTCACTCCATGGCAGTGTCACTATCATTAAAAAGTGGCGCGCTTGTTTTCACGCTACCCTTAGACACATTTGCTGTTATTTGTAGAAAAATGCTGCCTGTAACTCTTCGTCATTTTAGTCACACCTACTCCCTTTTTTAGAAGCACTCGTCTGAAAGCTCATCCAGTTTCGAACAGCGGCTTCATGTTATGCTTCACCGCATGGGAGTGACCAAGACACAGCCGTCCGACTCCAAAAAGAGCCAGGTGTGTGTGTGTGCATGGGATGCTACTGTTGAGCCTTGTCAGTGCCTGTGTAACTGTGTGTACTAATTGAATTACAAGAGTGATTAATCATTCACCCACATCGTAGGTCTTCCCATTACATTTTATTGTTTTCTTCGCGTGGATGTATACAATTCTTTTCACTCTAAATAACGTTTTCTTTTTGAGCTAAATCTGAGAGACATTTTAACACTCTGGAACCCTCCTCCCCTCATTCATTATTGACCATAAATCATTTACTGCCATCTGATCTGTGCTGTCTAACTCCAGCGTTGCCTTGTAATATCCACCCTCTTAGCTACAACCACAATATCAGAAACATCACTTAATCTGCACAAGGTAAAAAGGTTCCTTGGTGAATGAGGGATTATGCAGTGGCAGACATTTCAATTAAAGCTGTATTATCCTCTTACAGAGCAAAGACGAGGAGCTGAGGAAAGCCAACTCAGAGGGTAAGGCCCTTCTCTTATTCCTCTTCCTCATCATCATTATCATCATCATCATCGCTGTAGCACAGAGCTTTCCATGCTGGTAACTGGAGTTTGAGTTTTTTTGCTGTATTTGGAGATGTGCTGCATTGGCAGATCTGCGCAGCGGTGGTGGCGGTCTCAGGCGGCGGGCTTGGAGGATATTAGATGTGACTTGTGCTGCATAGAGAGACAAATGTTAGCATCCTTGTGGGGCACCAGTGTTGTTAGGGCTTTTTCGACCCACACTGGTGTGCTTTACATTTGCAATGTAATAACTGAAAAAAAAATAGTTCATCTGTCTGCTTTTAGCAGTTTACACTGAATTTATTGGTTAAAATGTATAAAAAGTTTCTACACGAATGAAAAATAAACTATGGCAATGTTATAAGGGCTTTTAAGGGGCAAGAATTAAGCCATGTCTTAAAGTGCAGTGTTAAAAAAAAATCACTGACAGGCTAAGCCCTATACTAGGTACATATTGGCAGTCGTTGTGTTTATGTTACATATTTATTCATTTTCCAATTCTTTTATTGGGAATATTGTACACATTTGTACACATGGTTTTGTGCTTTTTTCAGCGTTAATGTTCTTAAAATAGTTTAGAAAGGAAAGTAATATCTACGACAGGATCCCAGTGCCAATTCTTAATATGTACTCGTCCTCAAGCTTTGGTATCAAGTGTCTTGATGCTTTAATGCTCCAGAAGAGCTGATTAGCTGAACCAGCTGTGTTATATCTGGAGCTAGTCTGCACAGGGTCTCTGGGCACAGTGTTACATAGCTCTGATTGAGACAGCCCAGCATATTGAAGCAATGTGTGGCTTATCCAGTGTGTCTATTGAACAGGAGATGGCTTATGGCTTAATAAAGTGGAGTGTTCTGACCCGCTGCTCTCATAAAGCATGACTGCACTTTTGAATGCCAATACTAAGAACCCCAGGTGACCTCCAGAGCTCAGGGTCACACATAACCCTCAGCAGGGATCACTGAGATTCCCTGCAGTCTACTGTGTTTGTGCATATGAAGGATGTGGTCTGAGGAAACCATTATTTTCAACCCCTGAGCCTAATTTAAGGGCAGGTGTGCCATCCAGTACAAATAAACCTTCACTGTTGTATATAGAACAATGTCAGACCTGGAAATAAAGAAGACCACAGTAATAGTCTGGTAGGACAAAAAATGCCCCATTGAATAACTTCAATATCGCTGGGTGCCAAAAGCTATTTCTGTGTTGGTTCTATTACCTTTGAGAGGCAAAAATGAGCTAGATGACACGGTTCACAGTCTTGAAAATGTGTTATTCTTCAAAATGGAGCCGAAACACTTAAAAAGCAGTTATAGTTCCACCCACAAAATGGATTTCTAGGTGCTGGAAACAGTGTCCATATAGCTCACAGTGACACACTGTAAATTGGATAGACACACATTTGATTAGATAAGCTTGTAAGTCATTAAGAAAAAACTTTTTTAGCTGGTTTGTTCAGATCTTGCATTGACGTTGTTGAAGTTCTTGCACCAAGGGCTATTACTTACATTTTTATGATGTTGTCTTAATATTTCTTGCCTTTTTTTGTTTTATTTAGGAGCAATACTGGACAGCAAACCAGAGCCTCCTCCCACCTACACAAAGCCTCGCACAATGTCCACCTCTTCAGGTGAGCTACAGTTCTGGTTTTTGATTGCTGGGTTTTCTGAGGGATGTACTGATTAAATTTTTTGCTCCTGATCCAGTAATTTATTATTGAGTATGTGTCACACAGAATACTGATCTGAATGGTATATTACACAGCTGCATCATTCACACCATTTCAAATTAAAGCTAGTAAAAAAAGTTACTTTAAAATGCTGCAGTAAAATAATTTAGTATCTGCATAGCGTTATATTCTGAACTGATAACCATGTTAAAGCATTTATGGTTTCTCTATCATGAGCAAAGAGCTTCTTTCACTCAGCTTTGAGTGTACGGTTACTGCTAAGTATGTAACAGCCATGCAGTCAAGTTTTACCTTCCAGCAGGTTTAATTATGCCTGATTAACTATAACTGAAACATTGAAGTATTGCAGAAATTATAGGTATTCTAAGTTCATCTTGCGCAGCTGTCTTTTTCCGCTATAAAATAGTTCCCCACTGTAGACTTTTAAACCACTTCTTCTGAAAATGTGCCCTACTGCTGTAAGTGGTTAAAATGTGGACCAAGTGTGCTAGTAATGCCGTGTTCTTCAAATACCAACAATATCCACAATATGATCAAATTGTATATTGTATACAATTGTATTGTATATGCTGATGATGGAAATGATCAAATGTATTTATCACCCAGCTCTATGCAAAGGAAGTACAATGGACTAAAATAGCTTTAACAGAAATTCAGAATTGGATGGAGCACTGATTTGTTATAAAAGAAAATTGGGTCAGAACGGTCCCTACAGTCAAGTTGGTCCTTACAGTCGCATTAATCCTATTCCATCTCTTCTTAGACACCCGGCGGCCTGTGAGAGGAAGCAATGCAGAGCCTCTTCGTCCAGAACGTCCGCCTCTCCCAGAACGACCCATAGGCCCTCTCCCTCCCAAACCAGCCCTGAAACCCACCTTGGTCCCACCCAGCGAGACCCCTGCTGCCTCTCAGACCATCACACCCACCCCCAGGCAGCCCAGCCCCTCTCCAGACGTGCAGCCAGCAGCAGTAGATTCCGGACCACCAATCCAAGTTCAGCAGAAAGAGCCCCCGACTCCCTCACCTCGGAAAGAGACACCACCTGCCCCGTCGCCTCGCAGGGTGCTCACCACAGACGCTCGCGAGAGAGCGGAGAGAGCACAATCTGTCACTGAAGGTACACTCATCTTTGCTGTCATACTTTTTTTTAATGCTGGGCAACAATTACATTTTTACATCGCAATTAATCACACAGTTTTCTGCAAAATGTAAAAATTGATTCAAAAATAGTATATTGCGCATTTCCTGCTACATGAACAAAAGTGCAATAAGATGTTGCAAAGAGGGGCCAACTCAATATGAAAGTCTATGTATCTGAATGCAGTGTCATTACACTCCCTGTTGGTGTAATGCTCAGTGTATGAATATATATATATATATATATATATATATATATATATATATATATCCACAATATATATATAGACTAATCATCAGACTTTTAATGTGATGTTTTTTTTTTTAATGGTGCAGTGGGCGGGCCAAAATAATGGTTTGTTGCCTGAAGGCAACACCATGCAATAGACGGTTAAACTTACTACAGGCTAATTTAGGAAAGAGTTGTGAAATGTAATGTAATAGTAGGAATGTGCTCTTGCTCAGGTGACCTAGAAAATGCCTTTCCTTCCTCCTAGGGCTTTTCCCCTTCCACTGTTTCCTTCCTTCTATCTCTCTCACACACAAACTCACACCCACAAGCCCTTACAAGACCCTTAGATATCCATCACTCTCTAAACCAATTTAAACTCTAACGGTAGGGCAACAGAATTACTGACTTCATCTCTGTTTTCCTTCAACACCTCCCCTGATGGAGACTCTTAATACTTTAAGAGTCTACCACTGTCTATAGGCTCAATTTAATTACCTCCGTCAGATCAATCATGTAATGCTATCCTGGAGACTCAGCCGCAGCAAAGGAACTTTAGCCAAAATGCATTCATACTTTGAGTGGTCAGTCAAACTATATATAAGTGTGTGTGTGTGTGTGTGTGTGTGTGTGTGTGTGTGTGTGTGTGTAATTCTGTCTCTCTCTCTCTCTCTCTCTCTATATATATATATACCCTGAATATCGTCTGGTTTTGAGATACTCTGACCTGGTTTTCTAGCCACCACAATTACTTTTGTTGTCAAGGTTGCTCAGATCTTTCTGCTCATCCGTTTTCCTGTTAAAGCATAGAGGCGTCAGTATTAAATGAGAATTAAAAAAGGCATATTAAAAAATTAGTAGTCAGTTAAATGACCATTAATCATAGAGTGATACTAAGAATTTGAATTCCATGGCAGAAGTGAAACTTTGCCTGGAGAAATTATGAGCACACTGTAACCATGGAGGATGGTCAAAGATTCAGTGAACCTAAATGTCACACTCATAGAACTGCACAGTTGGGGTTTTCATATTTCAAAATCCACTGTCAAATGCCACAATTCCCACCTCCATGACCAGGAATCCCAGGAAAGAATCATTTCCTAAAAGCAAACCACAAAATGCACTACCTGAACTTTCTAAAACCGCATTGATTCTACAAAAGGAACCATGTGGTCTAGTGACAAGAATGTGACAAGAATCTATGATGTGTATTGAATAGGACACTCTTCACTCTCCACGTCAAAGAAGAATATTAAGGAACCTCAGGTGTTCTGCATCTCTCAGTAACCTTCCCCATCCTGACTGTGTTGTAGCTGTGCTGTTATGTGCTGTGTGGTAATTTGTGCATGGAGACAGTCACTCTTCCTCTTGTCCTATAGAGACCCTCCCTAAACCGCGGCCCCGCATGAAGCCCTCGCCCCAGCGTCGTGCCGTCTCTGTTCATGAGGATGCCCTACTGCAGCACGCTGCCCTGCTTGACCCTGAGGGTGAGCTTCTGTCCCGCTGCTCACAACCTTCCACCCTGCACATAAAAGATGTATCAGGAATGTAAAAAACTATTTCCAGACATTTCCCCTTAGTAGGTAGCCAGTCAGGCGAAGTGTCTGAAGTTCTTTAGTTTTGCCCTGGTGTTACTTGAGCTTTCGTTGTTAACAAGTAATAGCAATATATCCCACCAATCAACATCATGCAAACTACTTCATCACATTGCAAACTCTGCACACTCTGTTGTTTAGTAATGAAATAGGCTCTTGTGTGGTTTCTAACAGAGTATGACTAATATCTGTAAATTATTTTAAAAAAATGGCTTCTACTTGTACTATCGTGGTTGATAGACTTTTAGACATCTGGAATAAGGGAAAAGTTTGTAAATCATTTAAGCCATTAATGTTAATAGGGTTTTAAAGGTGTGTGGAGTAATGTAGTCTCTTTCACAGGTCACTAACCGTGCTGTATTTGTTATAAAGTTAGTTTTATGGTATATGCAATCACACCATTATTATTAATGGCTCATTATTAGCTTTACTGAATATACAAGTTGCTACAAAAACTGTCATGGCTGAAATGATTCAGATGTTCTCTCACTTCAGATATCTTTGCTGTGGTGTTTAAGTGTCTCTCAAACTACTTGAAATTTGTAATAAAGTCTTGCTTGTCCTGTGGTCAGAGCTGAAAGCTGCGTTGCCGCGGCTGCAGAGGTCTCCGGTGCGGAAGCGGGTGAATCTCGGGGAGCTGGAGCCCTGCTCCGAGGATTTACCCGAGGCTGAGGAAGGTGAGCAGAGGAAGAAGAGGAAGAGATTAGTGCACTGAAGTGCTTCCTCTCCATTAGGAGAGCCCGATAAAGTGCATAACTGAGGGAATGAATGAAAATGTACTGTATATTTTAGTGAAGATTAGATAATGTGAGCAACCCCTGCTATTGAGTGAATCCACAGGTGTTCAGTTGCGCACACACAGCTTGTATCATTTCCATAAAAGAGCACTGGCAATAGAACGGGATCAGCTGCATGTGTCTAAAGTCTTCATTCACACACACACACACACACACACACACACACACACAGACACAGACACACACACACACACACACACACACACAAACAAAAACAC
>JBBJLR010000019.1:648713-669626 GCA_037577145.1 Brachypetersius gabonensis
ACACACACACACACACACACACACACACACACACACACACACACACACACACACACACACACACACACACCCCATTGGACTGTGGAGCAGTGGATTTGCATTCTTTGGACTGATGGAGCTCCATCCGGTACCTTTGGGATGAGCTGTGAGTGCCGTTTGTGAACCAAAGCTAATCTAGTACCTCGCTAATGCTTTGTGTTGAATGCAATAAAGTCTCACAGCAATATGTGTTACTGCAGCAAAAGGGCACAAGCTTCCTATTAATACTGTTCATTTTAGAAGAAACACACCCATGATTTCTAGACATACCATGTATGGGCCTCCATTAGCACATCTGATTTGTTTGGCTTTGATGATTCAGATTGTAATGCCTGGGAATCATAACTCGTTCGGTCCTGATGAGAATTGTAATATTTACCGCCTGTCTACTTCCATACTTGTCACTGCCAGACAGATCAGATTACCTGCAGTGCAGTCTTGACTTACAGCCTCAGCTTGGTGGAAGGGTGGGTCGATGATTACCATGCAAAATCTGTTGTAGAACAAGGATGAGAAAAAATCTCTATGTATAGAATGGAATAGAAGTCTGTGCCCCACCTTTTAGCATCATGCAAAGTACATGATATCACAAAGAGTTAACACACCGAGAATGTGTCAGTAATTCAGTTCAGTAATCTAATCTCAAACACACTTTCTTATGTGGTTTATGACACTGAAAGGCATTTTGCACACAAATCCATAAATAAATGGCTAAAAATGGATGTAGCATCCATCTTGAGGTCAGAATTAAATCCAGCTTTATACATAAGTCTTTTGATTTGAGATTCTTTACTCAGCATAGGTTTGAGGTAAGTATGAGATGATTTAGGCCTGAGGTTTAGTAGTACAAGCCTTATAGGTCCAGAGCGAAACTATCCAAGCAAATCTACATAGACTATTCAACTGTATTTTGGACTGAAAGGTGAGCTGTGTACTTTTGCATTTTGCCAGAACTGTTCCTGTAACCCCCACTCTTGGAACAAATGGTGCATCATCATCCAGTACATGTTTCAGTTGGATTCAGCTTAAGATCTAAAGTGTTTTTTTCATATGCAACATTCTTTCAAGCTGTATTGTTAATGCAGTCCTGTCTGACTTCACACTTGCATGTTCCTTTTTTTTTGTAGTAGTCTTGCTTGACTTTGACACTGACAAGAGTCTCTTTTCCACTCCACCCAAAGCTAAGACAGAAGGAAAGGGGGAGAGCAGTGGACAGGCCGGCGGGACAGACAGCACTACAGTCAGCGAGCGTCCTCCAGAAGTCAGCACAGCAAGGCCCAGAGATGAGGAGAGCAGGCAGGAGCAGGGGGAAACGGTGTCAGAGGAAAATCAGCACACAGCGCAGGGAGAAACATCAGACCAAAGAACTGAAACCCCATCACCTGAGACTAACATGGACTGACCCCCTGCGCTCAATCTATTTTCTATCATGTCTACCTTTGCCTTGCACGTCGGATTATGTACAAAAGAATGAATTATGAACAAATGCGTTTAAAAAAAAGAGTAAATCAATACATATACTTGTTAATAATTATTAAAAAGTGAATTCTGTTGTGTCATTAAGAGTGGGGCTCATTTTTTTTAACGGACTGGTCTTTGCCAGGTGCTGGCCCCTCCACGGATGGCTGCATTATTGTGCAGTAGGCTTCAGATGGCAAAATGGCTGTAATACCTTAAAGACTACATTTCCCAATCGGACTTGGTGCCTGCTGTGTGCTGATGGAGCGGAATGAGCATTTGTATTGAAATGGGTGTGAATAAGTTGTTGCATCTGCATTTGCTCTTGCAGGGTTTTTTTTACAGAAGGGCCTTGTAGCATCCTCTGCTGGGGAAATTGGTAATTGCACAGGTTTTTGTTCACTACACATGCTGATCTGGGTCTGCATTTGTTGTTTGAACCCCACTCCCCCTTATGGTCACTTCAGATGCAGCCAGTCTTGATGTAGAGCTGAGGTCTCGAATAAGGACTTCAGTGCCATCAATCACTGTGTGCAGAGCTCTAGAGCCACAAAACACAGTGAGGTAAAAAGACAGGGTGTGGCTGCTCAGCAACAGATTATACAACAATCATTACCACATTTTCTTAACCTCATTCTGTTCTGCAATAATTAAACCCCCCATCGGCCACCACATATCCTGCTTCACCCCACAATGGTCAGATTAATAATGGTCAGCATTATAGAGCTAGTGTAGATTTTCGACTTAGTTTTATAACAGACAGTAGTGGCCATTGTCATTTTAAAACTGTCAGCCTGCCAAAAGCAAAGCTATGCAGCATAAAGCAAGAGAACGCTCAGAAGAGCCCACACACTTTGAGTCATCAGTGTGTGTATGTGTGTATATGTATATATACACACACACACACACACACACACACACACACACACACATACACACCCCAGTAACACCACAGTACTCCCCTGGCTAGGCAACGAGCTGCGCTACTGCAGATTTGGCTGGTGAAGAGTGAGAGCGCAGGAGAGCCATCTGTGTGTGTGTGTGTGGAGAGATGAAGAGGGAGGGAGGATTAAGCCTACAAAACCAGAAGCAGCTCCATTCCTCCTTTGGAGGGTGTGAATAATGCCAGTACACTGTTTGCACTATAGGCAGTAAAACATCTCATTGAGGCTCTTTTTTATGGTTCTGACACTGGCCAAAGGGTTTCTTCTCATCTCTTTGACCACAAAAACATTGAAACAAAACCTAAGACTTTAGGGCAATCCTGTTCAAACGGAAAATGTGTAAAAGTGCAAAGATTTACAAAGTGTACTGCAATCTGATTGTACATTGACACATGTTGCCCACAGCAGCTCAGTTATGTAACTGCAGACAAAAATATTACATGGAACTAGACCAACTATCATCTGAAACATTTTATTACATGAAAATATTAACAATTGGCACTTAATGTACAGTATGAAAAATGAAATTTGCCCCCCCTCGAAAAAAATCAACCCAGAAAATCACATAACATCAAAGAACTGCAGCCAGTTTTTCATGAAAACAAGACAGTTAAGGACAAACCAAAAGGATGACATGCAGTCACACTATAGAGGGAGGAAAGCTGGACTTTAGAAAAATAAATCCATTTGTAAAAGACCATAGGCCCTGAATAAGGAAAACATTGCTTTCAATGATTTCCACAGCTGACAACAGCACTGCCAACGTTTCAGCTGTAGCCAGCTTAAAGACTGAGGACTCCATTCATAAAAGATTACCAGATTTATCAGCAATAACAGTCCACACTGTTACTGGCGCTTGAAGGAAAAACGTTCAGAGGACGTGTTTTAAGAGGGAATGCAGCTTAATCAAAGCCTGTTGTTTGAGGAAAAAAAGAAACAGTTTTGTTTCTAGTTGATCAGATAAAACACTACCTTAAAGCTAGTAGTTATACTGACATCCTCATGAACTTAATAAATGGCTAGCCATATAAGCACAGATTTCTTTAAAAAAAACAACAACAACAATGGCATTGACATTTCTGAGTGAAACGGGGAGACCAGAGAGAGTCTCTGAGCTATCTGAAAGAAGATGGGTGGTGAGGCATGACGTTACTGGTTAATATCTTGCCCACCTGCTGCATGGTAATTTAGTTAAAAATCTGTAGACATTTTTGAGGCTGTTGCTACACTTCAATCAGAGAAAATTATTATTTTTTTAAATATATGCATTTGAGGCTGAATTTACACCACTCGTTTAGTGTGACAGATGATCTGACATCTCCAACACCCAGTGAGCCTTCACCAGACTGAGAAGGTGATGGAGGATGCACATATATTGAGCATTCTAAAATGATTTTGCCATTTGTTCAGCAATACATTTAACCATATCCATACCGGATTCTCCTGGTGTTTTGTGCAGTCGCTTCAAGTCACTGGCACTAACACGAGTGGTAGATTCTGGATCAAATTGGATCAAAAGCAAGGCTTACGTCTCCTTGGGCCTTTTACTTCACACTCTTCAAGGTGTAGTGAGGCTGCCTTATACCCTCTTTATGTGCTGCACTGTTTAGGTGGGGATGTATTTCACACAAATGTTTTTTGAGTTAGATGGAGTCATTTGATTGTGGTCGCTGCAGGAAACCTCTAAAAGAAGTTAAAAGATTACAGTATATCAAATTTACAACTGCTGTACATTAGTGTTTAGATCTCTTTGGTAAAAGGAATAAGAAATTCTATTAGGGATTTCACTGAAATCTGATACACATTCATATAATAGGCATTAAGAACTGAGGTCGCCTCATATGGAATCTTATGGGCATATTAATATCAAAGCAACAATATATTACTGTGTGCTGTAAATAAATAATGTGAAGGCCAAATGCTGAAGTCCAAACGCAATTAAAAATTCAATAGTATCCATGATGTAAATGTTAAAATGACAATGGAACTATTCAAATGTGGCAAATGGAAAACGAGCTCTCAAAATAGTAGAATTTGCCACAAAAAAAAAAACAAACCAGTTATAGACTATATTCACCTGTAACCTCTGAACCAAGATGCACTGAAAAAGAAAATGAGGTGTAAACCAACAAATTAAAATCTTTAAGCAAACAAAACTGAAAGGAAAGAAAATTAAAACCACTCTAGGGCTTTTGGCCTATAAGATTAATTTCTTTAAAAATATATAAAATCTGTATATCTCTCCACAATAACTTGAGGAGGAGATGGAATGAGCTTTAGTATGTACATACTGAAAACGATCACATGTGTAGGCTCAAACTAACAAATTAGTCAATCATAACCTATGGAAACTCACACCTGCCTGGCTGACTTAGTAAGTTGAAACTTATTTTCCTGAATATCTGAAGTCATTGTTTCATTATTTCTGGATACTATGTCAAGTGATCATTTTGACATAGTAGTATTTCAAGAAAACAAGTAATTATTTAAAATTTCCAAGTCAAAATGACATACTGCTGCCAGAAACAAGAAGTAAAAACAGCAGTTTTATTTCTGTTTTACTTTGTGGTAGAGAACTTCCACACTAGCCTGTCCTGAACAAAGTGAATTTGGAGTGCAAAAATCATGTCTGTGGTCATGATGACACACATACACCTCCGCAAAATACAGGAAAACCAAGATTTAAAGGACTCCTTGAAACCAACCAATGTTGCTCTGAACACTGCCCGCTGTGGTTCCATGGCCCTCAGTGTTAAAGATCCGTTGGCCCATTACATCTTTCTCCTGGAATGTTCTACTTTATACAAAGCGCACATGTGCAAGATGTCTCCAAAAACTACCTGTGTACGAAGGCCAACTCTGATTGGAAGATAGGTGCTCATCTATCCATTTTGCCCCATGAAACCTGACATTTTGAAAAAGAGAGAGAGAGAGAAAAAAAATCTATCTACATATCAAAACTAAAGAGCTGTGGGGACACAGGTGGAAAATAAGGCATCCATGTTTTTGCATATGATGTCCAGGGAAACTGAACCAAGTCTTTCATGGCTCTCCTCCTCCATTGTGGCAGCCTGTTTGGGCCAGTGGCTCGATGCTACAGGGTGGCCAACACTCTAAGGAAAGAGATAATGAGAACACAGAAAGATTGTCCCACTCCGAACACCAAGGCCTCCAAGGACATCATCCTCTTTCCTGCTGCCATATACACCCCTGCTATCGCTGCACCTGGAAGAAGTCACAAAAAAACATTTAGCATATAATGAGGTGCTGAGCAATACTGATACAATTCAGCATCAATGTTTTCTAAATATATCACAGTAACAGATTACATTTCAAATGTGCATACAGCTAATACATCCACACTTCCTGTGCTAAAATAATGTACTTCAGACCTGGTGTAGCTAATTTGGATTAGAGTGTTTTGTTCTGTTATTTTAGTGTGTTTTAAACAGGGGTGCTTTGATATAAGAATTCCAGGCTTCTGTTAAATCATTTCATTAACATGTCAACTTCAATTCGTATTTTATATTACCTGATTCTGTCATCACAAATTTTGAAGTGTTTCAAAACTTTCTGAAGCACCAACTAAATAAAGCCCACTGCAGTATCTCTCTTAAACCCTATAAAAGGACAGTATGTGGGTCAAACTTCAGTTCCTCATGCTCAATTAGTTACGGTTAAAAACTGAACCATCAAAAAGCACCACCACTCTATTACTAGTGCACTGATTGGCTTTTAAAATGGACCCACTACACCCATACACACTCATTACAGTACACAAATGTTCATTACACTAATGCATGTGTAGTGGGATCAAGCAAAGATATTACTATTACAATTAGGACAAATAGAGACACATACTGGTGAGGACGCCTCCAAACATGGGGCCTATAATGCCCATAAGCAGGATGGCGACTGGCAAGAAGCGTGCCACCTTATGTCTGCGGAGAGTGGCAAGGGCCAGCAGAGCGGCGGGCAGGTGGAACACCAGTGAGGAGACAACAGCCCACAGGAACACACCATACCACATCTCTGAGACAGACCAAAAGAAAAAGACTGGTAAAACAAAGCCTTTGCAAAAACATTATGAATTCATAAATGACATTAAGCAATTGATGCAATATCCTGCAGGATCAGTAAAATGCAATCTGAATGTCATCTTACAGTATAATAAACACACAGCAAATCTGAGTATTTGTTAGTTGGAGAGGCTCTGGTTCACAGCAGAATGCTAGAGGGTCTTTATTTAGAATAATAAACTGAATGCAGTTGACGTGCCTGCATTATTAGAAATCTAAAGAATTCGACTTAAGAAACATATGGACTTTATTATGTCACATAAAACGTCTTGACTGAGACTTTAAATCAGAATTCTGGTTTCGAGGCTGCACAGAGATTAACTACTTCCACAACAACAATAAAGTTATCTCCATCATATTCAGTGGGTTCAAACTATGCAGCCGATTTTACGCAGCGCGAAAAGTGCAGCTGGTCGTCTGGTGGTTAGGGAGTTGGCCCTGCAATCAGATGGCTGTGGGTTCGAACCCCTAGGACTGCCAGTGGCACCTCTTGAGGTACCCTAGACTCTAGGGTTGCTGGAACGTACCACGCTCTAGGGCCTAGAGCATGGTACGTTCCAACAAACTGTTCCACGGGTTCCGCGTTCCTGGCTGCTTCACTTGGTGAATGTGGCAAATAAAGAGAACAATTTAATGCTGTTAACAGTGTGCTATGTTCACATATGACAGATTACACTTACCCTTATGTTTTCCTATTTCTTGCACACATTCACACACTGTGCCTATTGGGCACTAATGTATTCTCATTCATATGGCAGTCTCAGGAGACATGTGTGCGTTTTGCAGCAAAACACATAAGATAAAGCTAACATATACTGAGAAACACAGGTTCAGTCCAGTAATGTTATCTATAGGAACTAAGGGTAGCTACTTTTACAGTGGCTAACAGGCTAGCCAGCTAAACTCTTGTTTTGGTTTCCGCAGTTCCTCCGTACATGACACTCAGACACTTCAGTCTATTTCTTCTGACAGTATATGATGTAAAATCTCCGTATATTCACAAAAATGCATTTGACAAAACACAGGAATCACAAGAAAACAACCTAATGCTACTCCGTTGCTAAGCTACGTCGGCTAGCTGGCTAAGCTAGGTGTATTAGCTCGAGCGCTCGTTTTCCCGAAAAGTTTTTAAAAAGCCATTAAATACAGCCACAGGCATTTTATTTTTCCTGGAACGGAAGACATGAAGCAGCGCTGACCTGAGAAGTCACACAGAGACGTGTCGTTCCCACAGCTGGTGGCATTTTTCCTGGGGACCAGGTTCAGGATGAACCCTATGTCGGGGATGTTAGAGTCGTCCTGCATGTCTCGCGAAGTCTACACGGCGACCACGTGCGAAGCAACTCGAAAGTCCAGGTAACAGCATTAGAAAATCGGACAGTTTGGGCTCCTAGCTCGGATGGTGAAGCTGCAGCAGCTTTCAACACTCTCCTCCATCCACACGGACCTGTCCTCTCTGACGTCACATCGCCAGCTCCTGACGTAGCCTGACAGCTACCTTACCCCAATAACGGATCTGTCTCTTCTTCTCTCTTTCTCTGTCAGCATCTCAAGTTATAAATGATACCTGGCATACTTTAAAAACAGGTCACAAACATGAAAGACACATCAACACCACTCACTGGGATGTATTGTTATTAAAGAGCAACAGTGTATTTTGTCCCTTTAGCCGTGCCATAGTAGAAGATGAGCTAGTGTCGATTTGTATATAGTAGGGATTAACAAGAGCAACGCCCTTAACACGTCAAATGAACAGACAACTGTTTGTAGATCATACACAACAAGTCAGCGCAGGCTTTGTGTTCCCTGTACGTGAGTTAGCTTATTGGCTACACAGCCGGTGGTTTTATTTATTGTTTTGGTTTCCGTTCACGTCGTTTTACAAGAAAAACGATGAATTACTCAGACTACGATTCAGATGATTATTCTTCCAATGAAGATGAAGACTACGTGCCCTCTGGTAAGATGGTTTTCTGGCTGTGGGCCGTTAGTATGCTAATGTTAGCATGGTGGCAAAAGGACCTGCACACTTTATAGTTCACAGTTAAATTACAGCCTTTAACTGGAGCTGTGATTCTGTTTTACCAGCTGTGTGTTCTGCACTGGACCATAACCGGAAACAAGAGTTTTATACAGCCACTTAGTGGTTCTTCAAGCTGCTGTTCCAACAATCATGTCATTTTTTGTATATATTAATGCAATGTGTCCATTTGTTATATGTGAATACACCACAGCACACAGTGTGAAAAGTGTGAAATTGTTCTCTGCATTTAATCCATTCACAAAGTGAAGCAGTGGACAGCTAAGGGGAGCAGCGTGTAAGGATGGTACCTTGCTCAAAGGTACCTCAGTGATGCCACTGGCAGTAATGGGATTCGAGCCCACAACCTTCTGATTGTAGGGGCAACTACCTAACCACTAGGCCACCAGCTGCCCATTATCATGCACAAGAATAAAATGAAGGTGAAAGTGACCATTCTATCATACTTGAACACACCACAGCACACGTTATTTTATTATTGGAATAAAATAATGGAAGAAATGGAAAAAAATATATAAAACCTAATTGCAGATATTTAAAAGAAGGTGGAGGTTTTGGCAGCTGGGGTTTATGGCGTTGACTCTCTGATCGGAAGGTACCCTTGAGTAAAGTGCCATCCCCACACACTGATTTCTAAAGCCCCCTCAGTGGTACAGTGGTAGAATACCAAGCACTGAGTCCGAATATTACTGATTCGAATCCACAAAGTAGAAGTAAAGAAAATTAAGAAAAGAACACAGAAGTGCAGATATTTAAAAGAAAGTAGAGATGAAGAAGGTGGGGGGTCAGGGGAGTGAGTGATCTGGTGGGTAGGGAGTTGCCCCTGTGATCAGAAGGCCATGGGTTTGAATCCCAGGGATGCCAGTGGAACCCGTGCTGTGATGGATAAGTGTTATTTTGGTGACACCAAGAGGCCTACAAAATAATACACAGCTTTAGACTGTTTTAATGTAATTGCTAACCTGTGGGTGCATGTAAACTGTTTTTAACGTAACATTTAACGGGTGTAACAGCTATCTTCTTTTTTGTTTCCTGACTGAAATTTTCTACAGTTCTATGTTTCTTTCCTTGATCAGATGATAACCTGAGTGAGGATGACATTAACGAGTGTGAGAAAGAAGAAGGCTTGGGTGGAGAGGACCAAAGTGAATCACAGAGCGGCCATGTAAAGAAGAAGAAGAAGTCAAATAAAGCTCTTTCTGTGAGGTACATCATTCCACTTAATCTGAAGCTTGTCTGCTCAGAATTTGGTTTCTGCCTTGGTTATTTTCTTTTATCAGTCCCATGTCTCTTTACTGTGAACACTCTTTGAAGGAAAAGGAAAAAAGGAGGGCTTAAGCTGGAAGACGCTGATGAGGGTGCCATGGACAGACCAAATGGAGAAGAAGAAGCAAAAGAAATATTAAAGTCTGGCTTCAGAAAAGAAGACGAGGATAAACAGAAGAAAAAAGCAGATGATCTTTGGGCTAGTTTTTTAAAGGATGTTGGTCCCAGACCCAAAGCTCAGGATTCTGTCTCAGACCAGGTGTGTGCTCTTAAAATAAGCGTCTTATTTCTTTTTAGGTCTTTATCACCCAGAGCTGTACACGTATAGAATGCACATTTTGTTACCCCTCAGCATCCATTTGAATGTGTGATGAGCTTGAACTGGTAGTAATTGTAGGGGCAACTACTTAACCACTAGGCCACCAGCTGCCCATTTTCATGCACAAGAATAAAATGAAAGTGAAAGTGACCGTTCTATCATACGTGAACACACCACAGCACACATTATTTTATTATTGGACTAATGGAAAAAAATAAAACCTAATTGCAGATATTTAAAAGAAGTGGAGGTTTAGGGCAGCTGGGGGTTATGGAGTTGACTTTCTGATTGGAAGGTTGTGGGTTCAAATCCCAGGACTGCCAGAGGCACCACTGAGGTACCCTTGAGTACATGTATAGAATGCACATTTTGTTCCCTCTGAATGTGTGATGAGCTTGAACTGGTAGTAAGTTTTAAGGTATTGCTGTTTTGAAGAAGCCTTGTCTCCAATTTTTTACATACAGTGCTATTTTACTGCTCCACATACACGAGGATAGCTGTAAGAGCTAAAATATTTCTTATCACCCTGATGTGATAATTAGGCCAAAACAGGGCCAGGTAGTTATTTTTGTTTCTCCACTTTTTGAAAAAGGAGAGTGTAGGTTTTCTCATGATGGCAATGTTTGTTTCTGTTTATTTTGATCAAGTTGTTCATGACCTTTCTGGTCCTTTTCTTCCTTCTCGTCCATAGACGGATGAACCTAATGAAGACACCTTAGAATCCCCACAGCAAGCATCAAAACCCAAAGAGCCCTCCAGAGTCACAATCACAAAGGTGTTCGACTTTGCTGGAGAAGAAGTTCGGTAAGTTTTGCCTTTGCTGCTGCGTTGCTTGTTTCACTCACAAGGTGGCAGAGCAGTGTCACTGATTTAAAACAGCTCTCCAGAAGACTGACTGGGGAACAAGGGTGCTTTTATTGGTCTGCAATGATTCTTTTATTCATATGGCATTTTGTGGGCATTTTATTTGCATATATAATACAATTTTGGAGTGATTTTTATCCTTTTGTTTTTGAAAAATTTGAAAAATTATTTTAAATTCAGTTTTTTAAAATATATTAGTTAAAATGTCTTCAGAATTGCCTTCATAATTGAAACCAGTACCAGTTTGGTAAAACATTACTGGTGTTGGTCACAGTATGAGTAGAAGGTCAGGCTGTGACAGGTTGAAAAGGATCAAGTTTTATTCATTGTTGGAGTAAGTGAAAGATTTTAATACCCATAATCGAAAGGCCGTGCTTTAGAGAAATGATCTGCTAGTGCCTAAGGTGTCCTGAGAGTGCTGAGTGTGAAGCTTAAACATTGCCATTATAAACCATAACTTGGCTGCAAACATATTCTTACTGGCTACATTAGTCATAAAGTCAACATGAACTAGAAGTCCGGCATTTTCTTCCAAATCACAACGAAGCTTTAAGTATCAGGTCTCTGAGTGTTTTCGCGCAATAAGTAGTGTTGGTGGGAGATACAGGTCGTTGATATTACAGGGTTTTTTTTCTTCCACCTTTTGGTGCATGATGATGTAATCAGAACTCTGAAAACATTTTAGAGGCAGGTGAAAGTTCCAGTTTTTTTGACAGTTATGAGAAAACAATAATTTTACAAATATTATGATGAATCCTGCGCAGTGTGACTAGAGACATGAACTAACCAGGTAAATTTTAGATTTAACCAGGTTTAATTTTAGACTTCAATGATAAACTGTACGGGTTTGATGATCACTGGCTAATGCTATTGTATGTGAACGTTTGTGCACCCCTGGTCAAATTGCATGTTTCGTTGTGTATAAAAAAAATATATAGAATAAACCTAAAATATGACCAATTTTAACACATCTACAATGTATTTGAATTGAATTTATTGTGGGAAAAAGAATAAGAATTTAGTGTCAAGCCAGTGACTGGATACCCTTTTGTTAGTTCACTAGTGTTATTTTATTCTCTAGCATCGCAGAGTTTGACTTATTACCCTGAGCTAATTCAAGTATAGACAATTACAGAGTGATAAATTGTGGTTCCTCAAATCTCAGGGCTTATATTCTAAGAAGCTGACTCAGGATCTGAACCTAAGGATAATGAGAATCAAGATGAGACTGCAAAATTGATCTAAACAGTTTTTGCTCATAATTTTCAATGTTGTAAATGTCATAAAGAAAAGGAAATTAACATCAAGAAAAGATGAAAAAAGAATAAGAAAAAGATCTGGAGTCCTCAGAAAGATCATTAAAGTTGATCTCATCACAAAAGTCAGTGTCGAATATGCTCTCTGTGGCTACAAACATCAAAGGAATGTTTGGAGAAATAGGGAGAAGCATTCCAGAAAACAAGCACCTTTTCAGATGCTAAGCATGCGGGTAGATCTGTTATGCTTTGGCTTGTTGGGCAGCCAGTGAGACAGGAAATGTGAAGATAAAAGAAAGAAACAATTCTATAAAGTATCAACAAATCCTGGAAGCTAATGTCCCACAGTCTGCGAAGAAATTAAAGAAAAGACTGCATATTACAACAAGACAATGATCCAACACAAGCAATCTATAAGAAGCAAAAGATGATGCTTTCAAATGGATTTTTCCAGACTTTGAATATTTCTTAACTAAATCCTAAATTGAGAAGAGAGACTTTTAGGTGGCTGCATGTTTCTCACCTTTGATTTCAGCCAGGAGGTCTTGCTAAGAACTGGCTGAAAGGGTGCATAATCATGTCTCTTATTTTTTTTTCCAGCATGTGAAATAAATAGCAATTAATTGTTGAAATATGTCAGATTTACACTGATTCCATGCAGAGATGGTGTTCAGTTTGACCAGGAATTCACAAACCGTACTCATGATACTCCGCTACTAACTGTCAAGATATGTTTGGTAAAAGTAATTATAAAGGTATAAAGTTTTTACATAGAAGTATTAAAGACAAATACTGGCCCATTGTGTGCTCTACTAATCAAGAACATTTTCAAGGTGACTTTTCTTATGCAGTTCTGATGTGATGTGATGCGATGTGATGTGATTCAGCAAGTAATGTGCGTGTTCTGTTTCCCCAGGGTCACTAAAGAAGTGGATGCTGGTTCACGAGAGGCTAAAAGCTTTATGAAAATGGAGGAGAAGACAGAGGAGAATTGGGTGGAGAATATGTCCTCGTCTACAACTCCTTCCTCTCTCAGTCCTGGACCAAGGTAACACACACTCTGCGTAGACCTCCTTCATACTGCAGTCAGTTTCAGAGAGACAGTCTTCTCATTGTGGACTCACCAGAGTGTTTAGTTTTTGTAGGAAATATAATAGAGCATAATATTCCGGGTTCCGTGCAAGCACTTCACCTCCTCTTTAAATACTCACAGTAGATTTTAATCCTTTGTTTTAGTGTTTTCTCTAGAAAACTTTTAAGTGCTTAGTGTAGGTTGCTGCCTGAAGGACTATAAGTAATGCACTGTTTTGGTAATAGACCACATAAATGTTGTATTTTGTAGTGTTCCTAGCCGGATGCCAGTAGCACAGCAAGCAGCAAAAATTAAAGGGCTTGTTTCCTAGACTCTGGCTAAGGCTAATCCCAGACTGAAAACAGTTTCCAGGGGGCATTCACCATTGGCAAAGCAGTGGAGTTCTAGACTTGGCTTAATATCCAGAAATTTGGCCTGAAGTGTTCACCTCTTCTGTACCCCTTGCTGCTTGTGGACAGTATTAAAGGTTGACGCAGGACTGTCCTCCATACTCAGAAGTCAGGCAGTGAGAAGAAAGCCTGAATGAAAACAGTAGATGGTTCAAACACCACATATGACCATCAGTATGTTGCAGCAGTGTGTCTTTCTGTTTGCTGAGGGAAAACAGAAGTAGTGGTGATGGGGCACAGACAGCCCACCTGAGTTAGGGACAACACTGTTGTGAGACACATTTTGTATGATATTTCTATTTCTTTGTATGATAATTCATTTTGTGTGTGTGTGTGTGCGTGCGTGCGTGCGTGCGTGCGTGCGTGCGTGCGTGCGTGCGTGCGTGCGTGCGTGCGTGCGTGCGTGCGTGCGCGCGCTCGCTCGGGCGGACATGTGCAGGACATGGAGGTAATCCAAACAGTTCTCTCTCTCATCGATTTCTGACAGCTCTTACAACAAGCCTTTGATCTGCTCATTCCACTGCCTGCACAAAGTAGACAGGCATGGGGATAAGAGCATGTCTCATACTGTGCACGCACACACAAACACGTGTGTGTGTGTTTGTATACCTGTGTGTGGACAGAACATTATTTCTTCATGCTGTGTGTTTTCATTAATGTAAAGTGAATCCTGGCCATCTTCATCTGTCAGCATGTATTTCTGCAGCAGTGTGTATGTGTGTGTGACGTTAAGCCGCTCTCTCCCGCCCTTTCCCTATGGTTGCCATGGAGAGTAATTGCGGATGGATGAGTGCGTGTTTCCTCTGAGACGGCGGTGGTGGCGGTACAGGAAGTGCTCTTTCCCCTACAGGAAGGACACTGTGTCTCAGGGTGTTTCCCGATGTTGCAGAAAAACTATCTATACCCCTCTTTTATTACTTCACCTGCTTTACTGTCATTAACACACTTCTAACCCCACAACAAACACACACTCCCCTCTCTTCTCTCTCCTTTACTCCCTCCCTTTCCCTCCACATCTCTCACATCTTTCTCCTTATCTCCCTCTCCCACAATCTTTTCTCTGTCTCTTTTCTCTCGCTCTCTCTCTGTCTGTCTGTCTGTCTCTCTGTCTCACTCGCTCTCTTTTTTCCCCAGTCCCTCCTCTCTCGCTCGCTCCCACTCTCTTACCCTTCCCTATCTCTTTCTTTCTCGCTCGATCCCTCTTCCTCGGTCTCTCTGACTCAGCATATGTCTGTGTGTATCTTTGCTTTGCTCAGTCTCGTTACACCTTCAGACAAAACTGCTGACCACCTCTAATCATGCCTGGCTCCCTTCTTCTTTCTCTCTTTCTCTCATTAGCTCCCTGCACACACGTACTCTTAATCTCTCAGTCCCTTTTTATATTTGTACTGCTCAGCACATTCACGAGAAGAGTGTTGTGTTTAAAGTCAGCGATTAGAATTAATTTTCCATCTGCATCAAGACGTGTTTCTGAGCTGAGCCCCATATAAGACCGGATCTCTGAGCTGGCTGGAGTGATTTTGCTCGATGGATAGTGTGGTGGAACGAGGATGTCAAGCAGGGATGTGCTGTTGGGTGATGTCTTTTCCTGCCGGTCAATGTTATCAGAACTTTTATGTAGATCATGACATTTGTATATTTTGATGAAAGTAGAATTTTATCTGATAAGGTTGTACTTTTAATAAACAGAGACAAACTGGTCTGATGTCAGGTTGGCTTTAATAATGAATATTTGGAGTCTATTAGTCTTTGACAACCATACTGACCACATACACAGATACAGACACTCTCAGACACACTTTTCTCTTCTGCTCCGGGTGTAGTGTTGAGAAGGATCTGACATCAGTGTCTCCACTGTCTTCTTGTTTCTTCCTCTTGATGCCGGAGCCAGACATGGCTGTGCTACTGTGACCTTGAGGATGGACGTACGTGTGTGTTTGTGTGTGTGTGTTGTTCTGTTGTGTAATAAGGCTACAGGGGCTAAGTGCTATCGATTTATAGCACTGGTCAGATTTACTGCTGCTCATTCAGAACTCCACTGATTGGTTGGTTGGTTGGTTGGTTGATTGATTACCACCTAAACTGGTACAGAGACTGAAAACACATGTGCAGTCGTACAAACACACACACACACACATACTCGGAGAAAGGTATGCCATTAAAGCTCAGCTTTACCCCAACACCACTATATTTACTTTTCTCTGTTCCTCTTCAAGTCAGTGTTCAGTCTCATTTCACAGTGAAACAAAACAATGGTACTCCATTGTTGGGATAAAAGAAAAAGCGAGTGCTGCACAAAAAAAGCAAACGATATAATTTCATATGTAATATTTTTTATATTATATTCTCTCTGTCTGTGTTTTTTCTCCCTCTCTGTCTCTCCCTCTGTCTCTCCCTCCCTCTCTCTCTCGGCCAGTCATTACTGTTACACGTTACATCTGTATCGTGTTGCTCAGAAGTGAACCTCAAATTTCAACCCTGTGTTCTGCTACTGTGTGCTCATGCCCCCCAAGTCAACTTTTCTTTTCAATTTGGGATCTTTTCCATTGTCTTTGTATGAGTAACAGAATAGTACAGTGCTGGAATGTGTGTGTGTGTGTCCACTAACGCTAATGATTTCCATATGTACTCCAGTGACAGCCCTGCCTTTCTAATTATAGAGCTTCACCTCTTGGGCCCTAAAAATATCCGTCTCCCTTTATTATTACAACACACACATTCCTTTTTTGACTGAAGTGTGTGTGCTTCCTCAAGGACAAGCATACTGTGTGTGTTTACGGTACACTCAGTGACATAGTGTGTTAAAATCATGACTGCAAACATTTTTTTAGAGAGCTTTTGTTTGACTTACGAGTTTGTGTGTGTGAATACTGAATCTGTGAATAATGCATTGTGTTTAAGTGATTTGTTTTGTGTTTGTCACCAGAACAAACAGAGATATTGTGTAGGTGTGGTGATGGGAGAACACTGTTCTTAGTTTATGATGTACAATGATGTCCCTCCTGCAGTTCCAGTTCTACTTATGTTTTATAGTGATGCTTGCAGATTACAAGTAGCAAAAACTACATTCAGACATATCAGTGAAAAATGCTGAAATGTAATAAACAAACAAACAGTAAATTCCACCGTCAAGTGAACTAGGAGTAATATTCTAGTGACAATTATCCAGCTTGTGAAAGATGGCCTGAATGTAGATTTACAAAGACACGCCACCATAATAGATACACTTGCATCTACACTCATTGTCCATTTTACTAGCTCCACTTATCATATAGATGCACTTTGTAGATTACAATTAGAGTGTCTCTGCACATCATCAGTGATTAAAGACAGGACAAGTACTGAGATGTTTGGGTGGTGGATTATTCTCAGCACAGGTCTGACAGTGACATGGTCCCGACGTGTGATTGTTTGAACGGCACATAATGTATTTCACACAGCAGCTCTGCTAAGGTTCTTAAACAGCTCACTGTCACTGCTGGACTGAGAACAGACCACCAACCCAAACATCCAGCAAACCGTGTCCTGTGACCAGAAACTGACCATTGATTAAGGACTAGAGAATGACTAACTCAGACTGTGCAAGATCTGATTGACTATTCAAAAACTTTACATTTACATTGTGAACCAGTGGGTCAGATGTGTCATATAAAGCGGAAACAGTGAAAACTCCAGCAGCACTGGTGTGTGTAATGCACTCCGAACAACACACCATTACCATGTCAGTGTTACTGCTGTGGTAATATTGATCTACCAGCTAATGATACCTGCTCAATGATGGTCCTGTGGGGGCCCTGACCACCGATGAAAGAAGTAAATAACACATGATCTAAGGAAACAGATGGACTACACTGTTATTTTAAATAACAAAGTTTTCTTTATTTCTCCTGCTTTTATGATGAAACATGTGATTTAAAGCCATGATTATGAAGTGTAGCAGAATTGTTGGTCTCTATTTGTCAAATTAGATGAGGTGGCTTGGGCATCTGGTTAGGATGCCTCCTGGACGCCTCCCTCGGTGTCCAGGAGACATCCTAACCAGATGCCCGAGACACCTCATCTAATTTGACAATTCAGCTGGCCTGGAAACGCCTCGGGATCCCCCTAAAGGATCTGGATAAAGTGGCTGGGAAGTGGGAAGTCTGGGTTTCCTTGCCTAGGCTGTTGCCCCCGCGACCCGACTCCGGATAAGCGGGAGATAATGGATGGATGGATATTTGTCAAGTTAAGTATAGAAACAAGTATCAAAATAATGAATGTTTGATTTATTTGGACCAGTGTAACACACACATGATGCCTGTCAATGTGTAACTGTTTTTAAAAGAACATCAAGCAGGGCTGTTGTACTGTACAGCCTCCTAAGACTCCGAGTGTATGAACTCTGGAATAGGCCTTTTTAAATCGCATTTTCTACCACGAGCCCTTCATACCCCACATCAGCTGTGCTAGTTCTGCTGCTGACAAAACCAGGACGCCTCTCGCTCCCCAGACATCTCTCGGTGTACCGTGACCTACAAAGAGGTATGTCTGTCTGTGTGTGTGCCAAAGAACATGCAAATCCTCTTCTGTGGTTTTATGTTAAACATGTGGAAGGGTAGTTTCTCAGGAGACACCACACACTCTGCCATCGATTGAGTCGTCACATGGTGAAACTTAAAGCCAAACTTTACTGAAATGTTGGTCAAAACAACACATTTTTTTTGGAAATGTTGCTAGCGCTGATATTTTTAACTGCAGAATCAAAGATTAATGCTGTTTACTTTAACACATCCAAGATAACATCGCTCTACCTCCTTACTTCAGCCCTAAGAAATGTTTTATGCAAATATTCAAAGAACAAATCTCCCTTTGGGCGATGAAAATGCCAACCAGAGTGGTGGTTGAGTTTCCAATGCAGAGGTTTTTGAAATAGTCTCTTTTCAGAGCACAGTCCCATTTCTTCCTCCAGGCCTTCCAGTTTTCAATTAAACCCTATTGTGAGTGACTGTGGGGCTATAATTGATGCCTGTCGGGTCTCGGCTTCCGCAGCAGCATTCAGCCCTGGCTGCTTAGCCTGTGGCAGGAAGAGCATTTTCTCCTCCATTCTCATGCAGTGCTGGTGGAACGGTTTGAAAGACTTTTGAAGACTACACCCCACTAAGAGGCTGTGGGAACAGATGGACTGGTTGTGCCCTCGTCGTTGGGGCCCACCGGCTTTCCCTCCACTTCTTTCATTCTCTGCCCTCCACCAGTCTCCCTCGAGACGCCAGGCGAACATTCTCACAGGAAGGAAGCTGAGGTTGTTAGACCCAAAATGGCTGGCAGTCCTGATTACAGTCCCTCAGGCTTATCAGTTCCACCAATTCCCAATTACTCGCCTCGGCCACATCAGCCTAGTGATGGCTTCCAGTTGTTTTTGGAAGAGCTCAGCTGACTGATAGTGTTGTCCAGTAAATGTAAAATGGATAAGTTATTAAAATTAGTGATGACAAGTATAGAATAATATAATTTGCAATAATGGCAAATGATTTCAAAATGAGTAATTTTTCTATTTTAAAGTAAAAACACTTTTCTTATTCTTACAGAATATAGGCGTGCAATAGAATATTTTTTGAATGCACAGTTACTGTTTATTTACAAACACTAATCAAAGTTTTTGCTGTTTATATAAGACTCATGTAGTGTCAAAGTTTTTCTGTTTCTTTTACTTTATCTGTGGTAAGGAGTCCTAGAGAGCACATTTGGCCCCCATCACTTCTAGCGATTCTAGCCAGCTGCGAGTCTGTTAACTGATGATTAGTGCTCTCCAGTGTCCAGTGATGTTACATGAGTGGAATCGCATGATAGATGGAGTCTCGGCTAATGGGTAAAATTGCACATATCTAAATTGAGCTGAAAATCAAGACCAATGACTCCCAATCACCTGAATAATAAAAAAAAAACAAAAGCTGTGAATATATTAATCATGTAAGTGGTGAAGTGAATAAATTAGTTAAAAATCTAAAAAACTGTTGTATTTATTAATACCTCATAAACAGACCATTTTCTCACAACATCGCTGGCACTAGATGCAGGTGTGTGTCCTTCTACATTATCTGCATAAAATCTAACCCTAGAGCAGCAAGAGTACAACTGTCAAATGTTGGTGTTTAATCTGGTTGTCACCCAGATTTTTTACAGAATCAGAACCACTTGATAATAGTATTATGGGTTTGTGGGTGTGTGTGTTTCAGAGGAGGAGGGCATGAGGTAAGGAGGTTTGTGGTAGCAGGTGCTATTAGTGGAACTGGAGTGTGTGGTGACAGTTTGGAAGTGGGACACGTTTAAGGTGAACAGGGTGTGACAGGAGTGTGTTCATAGCCGCACAGGGAGGAGAAAGGTGCCAGCTACACACACACACACACACACACACACCTTTTATATACATTTTTGAATTGGGGTGAACACTGAAGAGGGAGAAAAGAGTCAGGAAAGAAGTAGATTGGAGAAAGTGAGGAGTGTGGATAGATGTGATATGAGGATGAAATAGGGAAGGGAATGGATGCAGTCAGGTAGTTCACAGGCCATGGTCAGAAATCTTAACTCTGTATCACTGTGTGTGGGTTTTTGGAGAGGTTTTTTTTTTCTTCCAATTTTGAGCACTTGTGATGTACAGTGGGGGAAATAATTATATGATCCCATGCTGAATTTGTACATTTGGTAACTTACAAAAAAATGAACAGTCTCTAAATTATGAAGAGGTTTCATTTTCATGGAAAGTGACAGAATATGAACCAAAAGAAAAAACATGTTACATAAAGTTATAAATTGATTTGCATTTCACTGAGTGTACCCTTAGAAAAACATCCCCAAGCGTAATGTTTCCACCTCGATGCTTGACTGTGGAGGTGGTGTTCTTCAGATCATACTCAGCATTTCTCTTCCTCTTAACCTGGTGGGTCAAGTTGATGCCAAAGAGCTTGATTTGGTCTCGTCTGACCACAGGACTTTCTCCCAAGCCTTCTCTGAATCATTTAGATGTTCACTGGCAAACTTAAGATTGGCTGTATATGTGCCTTCTTGAGCAGGGGGGCTTTACCGGCATTGAAAGATTTCAATCCATTAAGATGTACAGTTGTGGCCAAAAGTTTTGAGAATTACATAAATATGGGAAATTGGAAAAGTTGCTGCTGAAGTTTTTATAATA
>JBBJLR010000019.1:669726-686444 GCA_037577145.1 Brachypetersius gabonensis
CCCACTCCCGCGTACATTTTTTCCATTCCCGTCCCAATCACGGTATTAATAGTGATTTTGTTTCCCGTCCCGCGGGAATCCCGCGGGATTCCCGAAAAAAATGTCAGCCTCTAGTGTGTATGTGTACTCGTGCGTGTGTGTGCGCGCACGCGTGTGTGTGTGAGAGAGAGAAAGAGAGAGAGAAGCACGAAGCAGGTTTTTGCTGAGCTGAATGTCCAGGTGGCTGGGCACAGCGAGCAGGTGGCTGAAGTGTAAAAAGATCTTTGAACTCTCAGCCTTACCATAGTAACTATAACTGTGTGTGTGTGTGTGTGTGTGTGTGTGTGTGTGTGTGTGTGTGCGCAAGCGAGCTCATGTTCTTTAGCTGTCTCTGAGCAGGTGTGCTGTTCTTTGTCTGTTGGCCATAAATCCCCCCCCCCCCTTGCCTGGGCAAGGGTGGAGATGCTCGAAGCTACACTGTCCTGACTGGACCCGACTTTGAAGATCAGAGAGGGAGAAAGAGAGAGGGAATATGGGACAAAGAAGAAAGAGGGATGAGTCAGGGAGGATATTGAGAAGCAGATAAACAAGCGCACACACAAACGTCTGAACCCAGTTGGCAGCACTTCACTCAACTGCGACCTTCCTTCTCTGATCACTTTGCGCAGGAGCACTGATGGGACGCAGGCTCACGGCCAGTCCGAGCACAGCAGGCAGAAGGCACTCTGAGAATTGCATGCTGGGTCAGTTCAGAGTTTGGCTTTGTTTGTTGGCCTTGGGCTTTCACTTTGAAAGTGGCAGAGGTCATGCTAATGCTCGTGTTAATTGTTCATGTAGTTAGCAAGATGCTTCATTTGCTTTCAGGCCAGCTGCTGCTACATCTCTTTCACTCCACTTCCCACAAACTTCTCTTTGTTTATCAGACATTGTTTCTATTTCGAAGTCTGTAAGCCATAGGTCGTAAACAACCAGTGGTGTAATTTATTGGCTTTATAACACTGGTTTGTGTTAAGGTTTCAGATGATTGCAAAAAAAATATTGACCTGTGTAATTCATAAATCCGACAATAAAAAATGCCCATATCCATTTTTAGAACAATAATTTGGAAGTTTACATGCATTTACTATAGGGCTGCACGATATTAGAAAAACATGCAATATGCGATAATGTTGAGTGTTGTGATGGCGATATCACATGTGATGAGTAAGTAAAAGCTTAGCATTTATAGTATTAATGTTTTTGCCTTGGATTTGCTGGTAACATAGACTCCAGGTGCTGACCAGTCTATGCAGAAAAAATATAATTTATATAATTTAATAATTTTATATAATTTACTTGAACAGAGCATTTTAATGCTTCCCATAAAACATTTGAACCCTTGAACATTGTTGAATTTTTTTTAAATAATTTAAAATCTAAATTATAGTAAGTACTTGGCCAGAAAAAAAAATAGCAAAAGGAAATCTATAATAGTAGTACAGAAGATAAAGAAAGCTGCTCAGTGATTATTTTTTTACTCTGTGGCAATGAGTGTGAAGAGCTTTAAAAAATCACCCTTTATCACAGTTTATTCGCGATATGTATATTGCGCATGTTGATATTGCGATGCCGGTAAATTTGCGATATATTATGCAGCCCTAATTCACAATCATTTAACAGGAAAAGCACACTACTCAGTTAAATGACTGATGTACAGCCAGAGGTGATGGCATAAAACACAAGAGTTTCTATCCTTCCACACTCCTAGCTTGGAAACACACGTGCAGTGGATCTCCACTGCTAGGGTTCAGAAACACTGTGTTAGGTTGTATTTTTCACTAAATATTAGATGTTTTCATATGTTTGGTCTCATATGAGAGATTGGGGAAGGATAAAAAATACAAATGGACTTACAAGAACTGAGTTATGCAGACTTTAGGTCCTGACTCTGTTTAAAATAAACCTGTATGTGTGTGGGTGTGTGTGAGAGAGAGTATATGAGGCAGATAAAGAGACAGTGACAAGCTTTTGGTCATGGGAGACAGCAGACTACAAATAAACGATCTACAGCTCGTGTGCGTGTGTTCTTGTGTGCTGACTAATAAAAATTTGCGCATGTCTATGTAAATTCTAAAAAAACCCAAACAAAAACACAGAAGGTTTGTTTCAAATTAAACAGACTTACTGATGTATTTGTATTTTGTGTGTTTTGTTCATCAGAGTATGTTTCTCGCTGGGATGTGAAGGTTTGCCCCCTAGCAGACTGAGCTCTTGGTGAAGTCTTCCCACAGCAGGAGCACGTTTATTTTGGCCACGTGTTTAGCATTCTCTCCCAAAATCACAAACCGCCACACTGCAGATGGGTCCTGTCTCTGTCTGTCTCTGTCTGTCTCTGTCTGTCTCTGTCTGTCTCTGTCTGTCTCTGTCTGTCTCTCTCTCTGTCTCTCTCTCTGTCTCTCTCTCTGTCTCTCTCTCTGTCTCTCTCTCTGTCTCTCTCTCTCTCTCTCTCTGCTGTCACACACCACACTGGAGTAACCATCTATTGAGCCTTGATTGCCTATTGATTCAGTGTCAGTACAAGTTTAAGTCGTGATTGTGTGTGTGTGTGTGAGATCATCCATATCAGTTCTGTTGACTGAGCCATAGCACCACATTCCCACCACATCAATCTGCTCTATGCAAACATATTCAAATCCATATGAAAGTGAACCTGCTGTAACCTCTGCAAGTGAACCTGAAAACACTTGACACACTCAGCAGATTAAAAATGGACCAGCTTAGAGCAATAGTTGCTGTGACTGTAAATAATGTATTTACAGTCTTTACCCCAGACGAAGTTGATGTTGCCTACTCATGTTAATTTTTTCATGCTTATAGATAGCAGTATGTCATACAGTGTTACAAACTAGGTTAAGGCAAGTGTGTGACTGTGTCAGTGTATTTGTACTGTTGTGACTGGTGGGTTGAAAGCTTTCATTACTGTTAGCTGCAATAGTAACAGACCTCCAGTTCCAAACTAAAGGATGAACCTTAAAACCTCCAGTGTGTCTCGGCTGATATAGAGCAAGAGACAAACCAGTACATTATTATTATTTTTAAAGCTGTGGTTGTAAAAGCTGCACCATGTCTTGGGTTTGCCATCCATTAGTAACCCCGGCAGCTGGAACACACCCTCAGTCTGTATTGGTGCTCAGAAAGCTGAGAGTAATCTTGGAGCTCTTTACTTTGAGTTCTGCGTCTCTTGAAAGCTCTCACTGTGATACACAGCTAGTGCTGCTCCTGGCTAATGTGTTGGCATCACTTGACCTGTGTTTTGGTCACTAAGTAAAAGCGCTGTTGAGGCAAAAGTCAGGAAAGCTTAATGGAATATAGGTGGAGTTCCTTTTGGATGTGTTGTGTTCGAGATGACATTTTTAAATTGTGGCATTGATCCTCATTATTGATTTTCCCATTTTTTGCCTACTCTGCATTTTCATGTGTGTATGCACATCCACTCTGCATTTGTGTGCCTGTGTGCGCTGTCTAAGTCTTTGTGTGCATTCAGAGTCATCCAATATGGAAATGTTGGGAGCTGGACTGAAAGTGAAAGTGACAATCTGGTCATACGTGAACACACCACAGCACACAGTGTGAACAGCACGAATTTAACCCATTCCTCTGCATTTAACCCATTCACCAAGTGAAGCAGGGGGCAGCTACGAATCTGCAGGAACTGGACTACCAAGTGGTGCAACCTAAATGTTGGTGTCATTGTGGGGAGATTGTGAGCTTGTTCTATGGTGATGCCACACATGCCTCATAGTGCAGGAAAACCGTTCAGCTCGCTCTCTGTGGGTGGGTGAGATGACTCTCATTTCCCACCCGATGCCGGTCAGCACTGCTGTTTGTTACATCACCTAACACAACTGGCAGTTAGTGCTCTTTTTGGTAGTAGTTTGGGGAGAAAAATGTAATTTGGGAGCGAGTTTAGAAAAGTGTCCAGCGAAAATATATAAAGGCTCAGTGCTGACCATTATTTTTAGACAACTGATAAATGTGCTTTGGGTTACTGACTACATTCATATGTTTAGTCTGTCTAGGCTTTGGGTACAGAAAGCGGTATGTAATTATTGGCTTTATTTGACATGCTTTAGTATGCAGGTGTGTGTATGCGTGTGCATGACTGTGTGCGCACACTAGAGTCACACAGCTTTATTGGTCATCTTGTCTCTTATCCATTTTTCCCACCTACCTTTTCCCACACACTCTGATCTCCAGAGCAGGGATTGTTTATTCCAGAAGGGCATCAGAATAAAATGCACAAACAAAAACATGAGTCCCTCTTTCCCTTTCTCTTACACTTCTCTCTCTCTGAATGATGCTGACAGCGCCAAGGCAAATGCAAGCTGACATGCCTTAGCCCAGTTTCTTCGGAATGTGTCTCTCTTGCTCGCTCTCTCACTCTCTCGCTCGCTCTCACTCCCTGTGCACAAATTAAGTACATGTTTATTACAGGGCTGTAATCATAGAGCATGGACATGAACTAAACACCTCTACTGATTGCCAGGCAAAGTAGTATGTGCACAAATGTGGTATTATAGCCTGTCAGATGCAGGATAACACCACTCTTCGTGTTCATACTGCTGGATGACTTCATGTCTTAGCATGTTATATGTTATGACATGGTTTTTCTCATGAGTCAGCAGAAATGTCATACCTGCTGGTGCATAATGGGCATCTGTGTTCAAATGAAGGGTGTCAAGGCTCAGTAAAGTGCCAGTAAGAAGTTTGAACCCACCTCAGTAATTGTATATTTTGATTTACAGAGGTTAAACAGTTGATGTCTGTGATTGAATTCTCATCCCGGATATGAAAAATAGTAAACGTTTAAAGTATACAGATATAATGTACAAAAATAAATTTGTAATTTTGCAATAAATAAATAATAGTCAAATTATAAGTTAATATAAGTTAAAAATGTCTCATGTTTTTGTATTAATTATGTAATTGCCCTATTATATGCATGTATTCATTTATTTCAGGGACACTATGTCAAATAAGGCTTGAAATTAAAACTTCCTCCCATTAAAACTGGGATGGTGAGATCTGGCCAATACTGTTTTACAATTGGCTTCTGGTTTAGGCTGTATAGATAACACTGGGTAACAATTTTTGTATGAAATTTTGCATATTTCTTAGTCATGTTTTGCATGCTGATTCGGAAATTCACATCAGTTTTTTCCTACCTTTAATGGTTCGAGATGAACTGAATTTCATATTTTTCATTATAAGATTGTTGTACTACTACTATTATTTTTATATTAGTCTCACAGATGCATGTGTCTCATGCTTAGTGCGTGAGAGTTGGCAACCCTGTTATCTATATGTACAACAAACAAACATATTAATATGCAAAAAGTTAACAGAAGTATAACAAAAGACTTTGTCAGCCAAACCACCAAGTTTTTTTAAAAAACAAATTTTTGTTGCCTGGTATAATTCAATAAGGTTGCACCAAACATAAACACAATTCTAAGTTGGCTAATCTAACTAGCTAGCTAAATAGAGCTAAATGCTACCCTGGGATTCGAACCATCTGATCGCGGAGGCACCTCCCTAGGCACTAGGCCACCAGCTGCTTGTTATGATAGGAGGTGTGCAGGTGTATTGTGGCACCAGTAAAGCATGGCTAGGTGAGGTTAAAATAAACATACATTAACTTTAAGCCTCTACTTATGTCCTGAAACCATTTATGCTGGAGTGATTCAGTCTGGAGGTTTAACGCAGCACTGCCTGATCCATTCAGTTTTGCCAACAGCAGAGAAACACAAAATCCTGCTTTATAATGTCTATATCTATAGTCAGATCAAGTATGGTGTTAGAAGTGGAGAAAAACAAACAGAATAACTGGAAAAGTCACTTTAGCTACACTTTAGTCACTACAGCCTCAAGTTGTTTTTCTTCTAGTTCCTCAGACCTAGAGAGAAGGCTTCTGAAAGTGGGTGAGCGGACGTGCATGACCGCGTTAGGCAAGAAGACGCACTGGCCACTTCATTAAGCTCAAGCTAACATAAAAGCCACTAACTAATGTAGACTTCTGAGGAGAGCATATTTCACCCTGCATTCAATTCTGAGATGAGAGACATTTGTTTATAGAGGAGAAATGATCTGCCCTTATTATGAGCTTTGTTTTCTTATATTATTATACATTGCAGTATCAGGAAAACTAAAATGAATGCAGCTGTCATGTCAGTCTGTCTTTTAATACTGAAAGTATCGCGCTGAATTCTAGAATTTATCATGGCATGCAAAGGGACGAAGGTGGAGGGCCCTTTAGTAGAACACTCATTTGCACCAACACACACACATACACACATTCATTTTCCTTCTCGTTTCTCATGAAAGAACTTCCAGTATGACTCACCTGAGCATGAAACGGTTTGTCCTTGGACTCTCTGCTCACTACTGCACCCTCAAAAGATTCCTCCCACCCTTCCCTTCTCTCCTATAGAGCCCAGAGTCACCCCAACCCCCTGCACCCACCAGTGTAATGGCTTCAGCTATTTTTCCTGACACAGATCGTTTAACATTTCATTATTCCAGCCAAGCGCAACGCCAGTGTCAAGATGACTTCTGTATCTTTCAAAATGGACAGCTTTGTTGCAGCCATGTGAAAAACATTCCCACTGATTGTTTTGATCTCAGCTTGTTTTGATCATTGTCTTCCCCCCCACCCCTCCCCTTCTGTTTTTGTCTGTCTCTTTCAATTCAGCCTCCATGTTCTGCATCTTTGTCCATTATTATTTTGATTCATCCAAACTGTTTCCTCTTAGCTGATGTTCTGTGACGGTGTCGTTAGGGATTGTCTCTTCTGACATTGTTTATCTGGGGGAGGCTCTCATGTTTTAGACTCTCAAGCCCTGTGTCCTGTAAAAATTCCCCCTCTGTGCCTGCTTTGTGCACTCTTGACTCTACTACATTTTTTCAAAAGCCCCCTCTCTCCTCCAGTGTGAAGAGGCCAGCAGGGATGGGCAATGTTCTGAACCGTATCGGTGGCAAGAAGCAGAAGATGAGCACACTGGAGAAGTCCAAACTGGACTGGGACGCCTTCAAAACAGAGGAGGGCATCACTGATGAGCTGGCGATCCACAACCGAGGCAAAGAGGGGTGAGTCTTGGGTCTTCACATCTCATTAGTCTCAGCTACACTCTTACAAATAAAGGTACCTGAAAGGCCTCAGGCCATAGAAAAACTGTATCTGGTTCCCCAAAGAATTTTTCCCCGAATGCCCCCTCCTGAGATGTGTGTGTGAATAAAATTTTTAGTGTTTGTAGAACATCCATATAATGTACGTTCTTTGGGGGGGATTATGGAAAACAAAAATCTGAGCAATGCAAGTATGACATATAAAGAGTAACTATAAAATACAACTAAATACAACTAACAAGGGTGCAAAAGGATCAGCCGCAAAGGAGTGATGCTGTGTTGTGGTGTATGATGTTTAGTACTGTGCATAATCAGTGATTTCAAAAGGATATTCAAGTAAATATTGCATGTACTCCACTGATGGCAGTAAGTCTCTCTTGCCTGACTGAGGTGATGAGAGGTCTGTAGTGACGCAACTTTTTTTGGGGGAAAAGTCTGTTTTTCGGTTTCTTTATGTGTACAGATTGTCTTGAAATGCCTGCCTGATGGCAGCAGCTTAAACAGATGGTGGCCGGGGTTTATTACGTCTTTTGTAATTTTCATAGCTTCTCACGCAGCAGGTGCGGTGAAGATGTTCTAGTGGTGGCAGCTCTGTGTCGGCAATCTTCTTTCCTGTTTTCACAACATGCTGGAGTTCTCTCTAAGTACTCAAATGTACAACCATGTTCCAGGGAATGGTGCACCACATAGGATTCAAACAATTCTTCATACCTTAGACCCTGCACCACTGCTTGTGATAATAGTAAAGCTCATAATCACAACAGTAATGTTCTAGACCCTGCACATGAGCCATAAGAGTACAGCCAATGGGTGGTGCTTCAGTGCTCCTCTCATCTTTCTGTCCATCTCCTTTCAAACGGAGCAACAGAAGGCCATAGCTAGATGGAGGGGGTTTAATCCAGGTCCAGCTCCTGCTTGGATAAGAAATTAATGGAAAAATAGTGTTGGTTGACCTTAGCTCTGATATGAAGTGGGTAATTGGTTTAAAGAACATTTTTTGACGTTCATTGGGGAGGAGGAACATCTGTTTTATTTAACCACAGGGTCAGGGGTAGATATATCTGGAGATGCGCAAGACAAGTGGGTTCCAGTGAGTATGACTGAGCGCATATGTGGCAGTAAGACAAGAGTTATATTAAGCACTTTTGTTCAGTTCTTTAAGTGCCGTAGTCCCTGTGGTATACTGTAGCAAAGTGATGCTATGGTCTTGTGTTTAATTGTATAGAATGTGCTGCTCTTAGGCATAGCAAGGCTATGGAAATTACATGTTTTCATGTAAATAGCATGTGCGGACAAACACACAGAACCACCAGTGTGGTTCTGTTTACCTATAATTAAGTTGTTGTCTGGTGCGTATAGCACGTTCTGCTCCGAGAGGCTGTGAGAGCTGATGGGGTGGTGGTGGCTCAGTGGGTAGGATACTTGCCCCCAGACCAAGAGGTCATGGGTTCGAATCCTACCTTCAGCATACCACCACTGGGTCCCTGAGCAAGACCCTTAACCCTAAGTTGCTCCAGGGAGACTGTCCCTGGAGTTAGGGAATGGAAGTCGCTTTGGATAAAAGCGTCTAATAAATGCCATAAATGTAAAAGTAAGCTGATGCACTGTAAGCCTAATGTGACTTTATATCGCAGTGTGTTTTTCTGTGTAGTGTGGATGTATGGTTTTTACCAACCAAGACCAGGTTGTGTGGGAGCATATCTGCACTTGCGTCCTCGTGCTCAGCCCACACTTGCATGCAACTACCTTTGGCCTACTCATCACAGGAAACTGCACAACAGGCCTCATTATTCAGTGTTCCATATGGTCAAATATCAATGTAATGTTTTGTATAGTTTTTTTATTTCTCTTTCGTTTTGCTGACAATATTTTTCTTCTACTGTTTTGCTTTCCTTTCAAATGTCTGATTATTGCTCTGTTAATTTATGTATGGTAAAAGTTGAGCTATATAAGGAAGAGTATTGAATGGATGATTGGGTCTGGACTCTTCATGATATGTACTTACAGTCTTGCTATTGTTCCATAAGCCATCCAGACATTTTTCAGTTCTGTTTCTATTTTGTTACAAGCTTAACAGCTTGAAATGCGACTCAACATCTTGATGAAAGTGATATAATCGGCTCAAAAAATCTGGATTTGAACGAGTGGCCTGAATTTTTTCAAAGTGACATACTGCTGTATGTCTGACAGGCATCCTGACTCTGAAATTGTAGTTGATCAAAAAATCCAGTTTATTTTTAACTTGCCCTAAAAGTCGTTCTCCATCAAAGACATGTTTGGAGCACAGATTTAGCTTATTCGGCTTTGTGCTGATGCCTACTTTTGCTAACAAAATAGCAGATTCAAATCCACTCTTTCTACCATTTTATCCTTGAGCAAGACACTTAACCCACAGCTGCTCCAGTAACTGAGGGGTCTGGCAAATAAGGGCATCTGGCAAATGTCTCCTTACCTTTTACCAGTCTTGGTTTTGTGCTCCCTTTTAGTCTTGTATGGATTCACAAATGTCTATATTGGTTTGGAGTTCAGGTTTAATTACTCCAAAAAAAACAGACAGCCAGGAGCACTGAATTAAACATTTCATTACATGGTCTGTACCGTTGCTTGTGTTGTTTATAAAGCGCTTTTTCTCTTTGAAGTGTGTTCAGTCGCATCACAGCACCCTGGCAGGGCCTGGAAAATAGAGTAAACAAACAGGCAATATTGTAAAAGTAATGACACACGTGCACCACTTAGGGAGAAGTTTTATCCCCCGCTCCTTCAATTTATAATGAACCCTGGCTATATCTCTCTCTGAGGCAGCCTACACACAGGGTTACCATTACGCAGCGCGTAAGCCTATTACACAAATTACAACAGTGCAAATCACATTGAAGGTGTAATAAAACCCTATAAAAAACCCCAGAAACAGCTGTGATTTTTAAAAAATGGATACCCAAGCTCAGCCTGGTATTAATTAGCTTTAGAATGAAGTGTTTGACTGAAACCGACAGAATTGTTTTTGTTTATACAATTTGCTATTTAATTTTTACTTTGGAATGAATGCAGCAATGCTGACAAGGCTACAAAGACAATAATTGGTTTGATGGGCAAACGAACAGAACTAATAGAATTTTAAGCAGCCTGCTAATATTATTAAATAATATGTAACACTCATAGCTAGTGGTCTGAGGTTTCCCAGACAGGAGCTACATCAGAACAAGAGGCAAAATGGTTTATTACTAAATGCTGAACTCAACACTGCATTGTTTAATATGTGCGTTCCAAATAAATCCCATTAAAATATGAATGTTAAATCAGATAATGTTAAAAAAGGCAAACAAAAGCAAAGCTTTTGAACGCTGGAGGCAATAACCTTACCAAAAAGGGCAGTCTACCCAAACCACATCCCAGCCCTAATTAAGCCTGTATGATCCCTTAGGAATCATGCATGTATCAAGATTTAATTTTTTATACTGTATGATAGATCAGTTTACTGTTATTGTTGTTGTTTTTGTGTTTTTAGGCCTATTACTTTTTCATTCAAAAACATAAGGCACCTCTTCGGATCAGTTTTGGCTGAAAATGTTCGAGCCAAATCGATGGTGCATCTGTAAAAGAGTTTGTGTGACAAAATTTGTTCTGCTAATATTAAATCACACTTGCCTTCATTTTTAATTATTTCTTTTTAAAGTGAGATTGGGGTGCCGTTTATTGAAAATGTGGATATTTGAATCGTGAAACAGTTAAAATGGCCATATGTGGTGCTCCTCTGCTTTAAAAAAGCTTGCCTGTGAGAAGACCGGGCCTGTGTCTTGCGTTCTCTTTTTGCTTGACCTTCTGGCTGATTCCAGAGGATTAATTAGTCTATGCTGGCTAGCAAATGTGAGCTCTCGTGGGTGGTTTGTTGGAATGACGGTGTTTTACTGAGTTTTGTGCCCACCCTTGGGCTGCCTGATGTCTCCATTTATTTCCCCATCTGGAAGCCCTCGAGCTCCCCTGTCTTTTGCAGGTCTCCATAGTTACCCAGGTTTCTCCTCTGCGCATGTATAGGTTTGCGTGAGGGGCTCTGATCCAGCATCCCTCAGGGAAACCCTTGCTCCTGGGCTCAAGTGAACTGTGGTGGGGGGTGTGGGGTTTGAAGCTGGGGGATAGGGGAATAGCTTTTCTTTTCTCCAGGGGATGCTAATCTACAGTGACATCATTGCTGCACAACAAGCCCCTCCTCTCAAACAGCGGTGCCTTTAACCCCTTCAGGGCCTGATGAAGAGCTGCCTGAGCCAAATACTTTGGCTCTTCTGATGATAAAGGATGTAACTGATGGTTTAAACCCTATTTCATTCAGTCTATCATCTGTTATTTGATGAGCTTATTAAACCTTGACTTTCCTCTTGAGTCCCATCTGTTTGACAAGGTATTCCTTCTCTTTATGGTGCAGCATTGCTTGTATTGTGATGTAGTGTGATATCATAATTTAGATTACAGTGCAGCATTTCAATGGCAAAAACAACAGCATGGCAAACACTTTTGACAGAACAGTCACTACATATTGAAAATAGCTTAATTCTTATTTTGCCATTATTATTATATTTTTATCAGTATAGAACACAAAATTGAGCATGATTCTGTTCAGCATATGTTCTAAGGAGGAAATTAACACATCAGCTTCAAGCACTGACGGCCTAGCTGACGGTCCACAGATTGTTGCGACCCGATCGGTTCTCTTCTGGGGATGTTTTCTAAGCTCAGCTTCAGTAGGCTTTGATCGAGAAAGACTCCAAAATTAAAAACCTGGGCTGAGGATTAAAAATAAGACTCTTCCGACAGGCCAAATTGCAGCTTGCTGCTGTGCCTGCGTTTCCCTGTCTCTTTGGGAGGGATGTGGTTCAGGAGGAGGATCGGGTGTGGAGGGCATGTTGGCCCACGATGGAGGCTGAAATAGCGCTAAATTTGTTTGTGTTCCCCACACTGGGAGCCCACAGGCCTGGATTCATCCCAGAATATGACTGCTGATTATTGATGATTAAAGTGGCGTTTGGGGGTGGAGATGGCAGCGAAGACTGGCCTAAACCAGCCTGTAGTGCGACCCCTCGAGTTTTTGGTCTTCACAGGGAGAGGAGCAGCCTTTTTGAAAAATGATAAAACATGCAATGTTCATGAAACATTTGCAGTATTTTGTAGATGTAAGCATGTTTGCTTTTTGAGGATTGGTGCTTAAAGATTCAGCAGAGCCAAAAATGAAGACAAACTATACATTTTAGTGACCTCCCATATTGTTTTCCTAAAAATGTCCTTGAATCTTTGCATCTTCCTTTGTTTTCTGTCAGCTTGCTCCCCTCTGTGGTGTAAAACAATAGCCTAGTTCATAGAGGAAATACCATCACAGTTTTGGAACACAAGCTAGGGATGGGCCAGGTTTCACACTGACCAGTTGAAAGCCCAAAAGAGTACCAAGCATGTGGTTGTGAAAAAATAGCCATTTTAAGTTCATTTTAATTGGTAAAATAGTTATTTTACAATTGACTAACGAATGTGGAGCTGGAAGGTGTGTGTGTGTGTGTGGTGGGGGGGCGGGGGGGGGCAGGGGGTGCGGTGTATGACTCTGATGTGCTGGTTGTTGATTGATACCATTCATAGCAGACTTATTTTTCATGATGCATTGCCACATGTCCAAAGTGCACATTGTCATTTTTCATTGCGAAATCAGTTATTTTCTTGCTATAATACATGCAGGTGATGTGATTAACTTTGTGGTGGATCGGTACTCATTCAGTGATATAAGATGTACATTTCACAGCTGGAGCAATCCAGTGGGGCTTGGCAGGGCCATAATAGAATATATAATAGAAGAAAAAAAAAATCTCTTTTCCCAAGAGCCTCTCATCACCATGTGCAAATGCAGCTGCTGTCTCTCAGCTGCTGGCCGGTTTTTAAACCCCAGATAACAGCTCTAAACAGAGCTTCCCTCTTTATGTTGAGCAAGGCCACACTTATACTGTTGCCACATGCATGAATTTTAGTGAAACAGCTCATCTGTTCAGATCATCTTTACCTTCTCTTCCTCGTGGTTGCCTTGTACCCCAGACTGATCTTAAGTGTTGGTTCGGTTGTTTCACATCTGATCATTCTGACTTGGTGTGCATCAGTGACCATATCAGTCATTAGTGTGAATGTTGCATGCGTCACCTGCCTGCATCCTGAGTGACAGCAAAAACACTATTTGCAAGATGATCTTTGCAGCTGTTAATGGTATACTTAAGTGAACTGTTTCCTGATTTCAGTAACTTTCTTACGGTTTTGCCTGATATGAATCTATATCAATCAATATCAAGGAAATTAGTTATTTACACGTTTCCCCACTACAGAATAGTCTACATAGTAATACATTCTGCAGCAGTGTGTTCTACAAGAAACTGATAATGACCGATATAACTGGTATCAAATGGTCAGTTAATGATTGTATGTGTTAGGTGTAAATTTCGTGTGTGTGTGTGCGTGTGCGTGTGCGTGTGTGTGCAAAAGTCTTCCATGAGGAAAGTTTAAAATGGTTACGCAAACACTTTGCCACTCATAAAACCACCATTTACTGTATTAATGTTGTTTGTATTTGTTGTAATGTAGGTGTTTTAACACTACCCCCCCTAACTAGTCACATTTAGGTACAAAAGTTGCATTTTTGCTGCTTCAGCACTGCTGTGTGAATGTAACCTTTACAAGTTGAAGGTTGTAGGAAGCAAACATGGTAAGCAGTGCTGCGCGGCAGAAAGTAGCCCCACCGGGAGGAGTGAAGATATGCTGTGTCATAACAGTGGTTCTGCATATAGCATCGGTGTCACCCCCAGTGACACAGGAGAGAGACAGAAGTCAGTTGTGTAAGAGGTGCTTTTTTCGTCTCCTCTGTAGTAGGTGTGTGCTTTTATGCAGCTGCATGTTTCTTTTTGTACATGTACAGAGCAGGAAAGGGAAAACTGATTCTGACAGTTGTCCTTTTTATTTGTTTAAAATTCAAGTAGCAAAGCTATTTTTGTTGCTGACGATTACGGTTAGTTTTAGGATCACGCTATTTGGACAGGATTCGTTTTACATGGGGAGGAGGGGCAATGCCATTTTTACTAGTGTTTCTCAGGGATTTTATTCCTGTCCAAATCTGCCATGGCAGGCATTTTTACAGCCTGTGAGCTGCACTGTCAAGGAGGATTTTGCCTGTAAAATCAAACCCAGGTTACATTAGTAGTAGTAGTATTACATATTCAAATTAGATTTTAGGTAATAAATATAATACAAATGGGACATATCGAGAATACTGTATCCATACAGTGTATAAACCTGTTTGGGTACTTCTGTCATTGGAAGAAGCACTTACATCACTCAGCCATGATATTAAAACCACTGAAAGGTGACGTGAATAACATTTATATATCCCATTCCTTCACTGTTGCCATTTAGTCAGGCAGCTAGTGAACAGTCAGTGCTTGAAGCTGATGTGTGAGAGGCAGGAAAAATGACTATAAGAAGCTAAATGACTGTGACAAGGGCTAAACTGTGATAGCTGTGATGACCAGAGCATCTCCAGAATGGTGGGTCTTGTGGGGGATTTCCAGTATGCAGTGATTAGTACTTACCAAAAGAGGTCCAAGGAAGTACAGTCAGTAAACCAGCAAGTTCTTGGGTGCTCACTGCTCAGTGAGGTGTGGGGAGCGAAGGCCTGTGGCTCTATTGTCTTGCCTAATTAGTGTATGTGCCTCCAAATGTGCCTCATATTCCAGTATTGCTTGTGTTTATCTATGCTGCATGTAAACAGAATGTTTACTTGTGTATTTACTGATGTTCTCTATCTGTTCCTGTAGGTATGTAGAGAGGAAGAACTTTCTGGAGAGAGTGGACCAGCGGCAGTTTGAGCTGGAGAAGAATGTGCGTCTTAACAACATGAAACGGTGACTGGAGAATGTACTGGGTGGATTCAGGAACACAAAGATTCAGTAACACACACGCTCTCTGCGAAAAGAGGCACAATTTGACTGGGCAGCTCTCTCACCTCCTGCTTCTGGTGTAATTCTACGTGAGAATCCATGTGGAGCCAACTGAAGTTCACCCAACTCATGACCTGGGCCGGTGTTGAACGTCTGGAAACCTTCACTCCTCCGTCTCAAACACGCTGGACTCAATAACAATCAGGCAAAAAGAAAAGGAAGAACTCGACAGCGTTAAATCAATAAGTACAGTACAAGTATGAGGAATCTTCGTCTGTTAGATTTGATCTGTAATGTTTTGTAAAGTTTCCAAACCAGGGATTAATGCACTGCACAGATGTGTTTTCCTTGACCTAACATACACTGTTTCATGCTTGAATAGCTGTGTGAGAGAGTAGGGAAAAACACTAAACTGTGCAGTTTATTTACACAATTAGATTTTTTAAAAGTGAAATATGGGTCAATATTCTACAAAAAAGTGGGAGTTTTTTTTATTTTTATTTTTTTTATCCTCAGGCCAGTAGCCTACATGTGCAGAATGTTCTTGTTTTCTCTGCTCTCCAACACACCTTGTTGATCTTGTCATGGATTCTTCAAGAATTAAAAAAAAATGTAGTGCATGGGATTCTCAGGTCTGGAACTAACATCCAGTGCTCCTAGATCATTTTCATTTCCCGAGCGCAAAATGACTAATGGCATAATGACAGACTGGTAGTCGTTCAGGGGCGTTTTCAGGATGGAAGCATAAGGGTGTGTAGTTGTTTGTTCCTGTATTTGTGCTGTTTCTCCTTTGAGAGTTTGCTCCATTTAGATTGATCGTATGGTAATTACATCTCTCTTGCTGTAAACAACATTTTTGCCCTTTGACATGGAATAAATCAAGTCATTTGGTTTGACTCTTCTATTTTTTCCCCCCAAAAGATGGCATGGCTTGCTCTTAATTGGTTTGCTCTGCTAATTAATGGCTCTGACCTTCTGCCCAGGGGTGGGGGGGTGTTGCTTATGTCATATTTTTTGTGCTCGTTACTTCAGAAGGTTTCATCCTAACTGACTGTGTGAAGCAGGACTAGCCCCAGTTTGCCCTTGGTCAGCTCAAAACCCCACCACAACTTTTGAAAAAAGACATCAAGAGCTTTCTTGGTTTTCTTGGTGGCCACAGGATGCAACCAACATCTTAAATCATCACCTTTTAATGAAAGTTTTGTCTCCTAAACTGTCCTCTTCATTGTTTGGAGCAGCATTCAGGTATGTCCTCTTTCTGGTAGCTTCGTCAGAGTTCCAGTTCTTTAATGCATGCTGTAATAGTGAAAATGACTAGTGTCAGTTTTTTATACCCTAGTGAAACAGGAAGGCACGGATGACCACTTAATAGGGCTGTAATGATTTACACATTTTCAATACCTTTGATTTAAATGGGTTTATGTAAAGTCTCCCCTCTCACTTCACTTGGATAAAATGCATCCAGGTGCTTTAATCATTGACAATGATTTCAGTGAAATTTAGAAAAGTTTTAAATTTTAGTTGAATAGTTTGCATGTTTTTATTTATTTATATATATATATATACACTGCTCACAAAAATTAAAGGAACACTTTTTTTATTGGGCCTGGCATGAAATCAATTAAA
>JBBJLR010000019.1:686544-696702 GCA_037577145.1 Brachypetersius gabonensis
TGTGTGTGTGTGTGTGTGTGTGTGTGTGTGTGTGTGTGTGTGTGTGTGTGTGTGTGTGTGTGTGTGTGTGTAATTCATGAACGCTGTTTTCTGTCTGTTCTGTTGCTCTTTTACTCCATCTTTATGTTTATCTCTCTTTCTCTTCCTCTTTCTGTTTTTTTTCTGTTTACCTCTATTTCTCACTTGTTTCTCTGTCTCTGTTTATTCCTGTGCGGTCTCTCTTACTCCTCTGTCTCTTTCTGTTTCTCTCTCTCTCTCTCTCTCCTGTATTTCTCGCTTTCTCGCTCTCTATCCCACCATCTCTTTCTCATTTGTCTCTCTGTTTCTGTCTCTCTCTCTTTCTCCTCCTCTCCCTCTGTCCCTTCTCTTACACGTGTGTGTGTGTGTGTGTGTTTTTCTGAGCCTCAGTTTTTCTGAAGTATATTTGTGATCAGGTCAGTGTGAAATTCAAACACAGAGTCCTTCTGTTTTCAAAGCCTGGTGTCGTTTTGCTCAGTGTGGTGTCAGCCTCTGTTTCCACAGCTCGGTCCAGCACTGTCCAGTGTTCCACTGACCACAGCGCTCAGGGGAGCATGTCAGACGCACTTTTGAGTAAAATGTGCAAAACGTGATCTCAGGGGCGATGATTCAGCTGTGGAGGTTTTTGAGAATCAGTGTGGATTACAGAGGCAGCTAATATGACGATATGTTAAAATTGTGCTAAATTACACAGTACACTTCACAGTACAGTGCACTCTTCAAAGAAAACGACACATACTTACTAATCTGAACATTAAAACACTAATTTCATGTCAAAGACCGATTTTTTCAGAACCTTAAACAGTATCAGTGTATAGTGCCTGCATGAACTGCACAGTGGAGAGACAGATGGACATTTTCAGTCAAAATAAATATCTAGATCTATTTTTAAACCCTGCTGCATTATTTCATAGTCTGTATTCCACTGCTGTGTAAATACTTCATCCACTTACATCCATTTTATTCAGTATATTTTTAAAGAATAATCCTGATTTGCAACAAAAGATTTCATCATGTACTGAATAACATCCGCAATGAATCAAAGAGCCAACGTGAGGTCGGAGGTTTACACCCCTGTACTGGACCAGTCATCTGCTGAGAGGATTATGCTGTATATTAGAGTAGACTGTAGTAAGTGTGTAAGGCCTGTGTTAAACTCTGACTGTGACAGTGATTATGTGCCTGTATGTGTGTGTGTGTGTGTGTGTGTGTGTGTGTGTCGTGTTTCTGCTGAGTTGCTAATGAAACGTGGCTAACGCATGTGGCCACATCATGGCTAGGCTGTGAACTTAGCGTAACCCTCTCTATTGTTCCACCAAGCTATCAGCCTCTCCTCTGCTGTGTGTGTATGTGTTTGTGTATGTGTGTGTGTTTGGTTTTGCATGCCTCATTTGCATATTTTGTTTGCTGGTCAGTGTAAGAGAGGGCAGAGAGTGCGTGTGTTCAGCGCATGTACTGGAGATTCTCATTGTAGGGCAACTGGGAGTATGAAGAAGACAGATAGTATGTGAGTGTGTGTATATATGTGTGTGCGTATGTGTGTCGCGCCACTTCCAGTGCCAAATCGGCCCATCTCCGCTGTCGTAAATTTCCGCAGTGATGTGTGTAGTGGCAGTGTTAATGGCGGCCCATCGATCATGCCTGGCCCGTCTCAGATTGGGCTACATGTGTTCAGAGTGGGGTGGGGGTGCGACGTTCAGTGCCTCACTTATCCCTGAACCGTCCAGTCGATACAGCAGAGGGAGAGGGGGGTGCAGTCTGGATTGATCTTCATTTGAAATGCAGAGTGGCTTGGCAGGAAGGTGAGTGAGCAAGCTGGAGGGTCGTGCGAAGAGCAACAGTGAGAAATGGAGGGGTGGGTGGGTGGGTGTGGAACATGGAGTGGCAGACAGAGGTGAAAACTGTGTGGAGGGAGGATTGTGAAGGAGAGAGTGAGGGAAATGTCATTGAGAGAGCAGGAAAAGAAGGAGTACAAAGGGAGAAGAAGGCAAGATGGAGGCAGTGAACAACAGTCAAATCAGCCAATTTGAATTTGCCCATTTGCTTTCAGCTCACGCTTAAAACACTGTGAACACACATAAGGGCACTTTTTTGCAGATTACAAGCATATTTTACCTGATATTTATGCCTCAATGTGACACAGGCTGTTTTCATAGTGTGAATGAAAAAACAATGTCCACATTAAGATGTGAAAGTGACCATTCTGTCGTACGTGAACACACCACAGCACACAGTGTGAACAGCATGAAGTGAAGCAGTGGGCAGGAACACAGCACCCAGGGAGCAGTGTGTGGGGATGGTACTGGCGAACAAACTAACCACTAGGCCACCAGCTGTAGTTCTAGACGGGACGTCTATCTGCTGGGGGACTGTCACATCAGACTCCATGTGTTTATTTTCCACTTTGAATGTGCAGATTATGCAGCGATAGCACTAAATCATCTAACATTTTCACCTTCATCCCTAATCATGAACAGCTGTGAGCTGATCAGTGCTAATGATTTTTGTGATGAAGGCTTATGCTGCTCGTTCATTCGTTTGTTGGTGACGTTATTCATGATACATGTGGAGATTGTGAGCCAGAACTTCTCGTTCAACATCAGTGTCTGACCTCATAAATGCTCTACAAAATAAAAATGCTCTACGGAATGAATGAGCACAAATTTCCACAGAAATCTTGTGGGAAACTGTTAAATACTTTGTATTTGAATGCAATGTCGATACTTTGGCTCATGCATTGTGTACAACAGAACTGTAGTAACACACTGAAGGACAAAATTGAGTTGGGTTGACTGTTTTCATGTAGACGTGATGTACACATTTAAGTGAAGTCATCTACAAATCCGAATTGAGTAGTAGTTCTCATAATGAGAATGTAGCCTTATTTCAAAATTGGCGTGGTTTATTGTGTTCAGGAGGGAACATGAAGGAAGAAACTAAATAGACGGAAGAGAGGAGGTACGATGACAGCAGCTGCTCCAGCCTCCATGATGAAGACAGGAACACTGAAACGAGTCTGCAGCTTTCCCCTCATTTTCTCTTCATCTCCTTTTATATATCACACTCAGCTGCCAGCCGCAGTGACTGTCTCATGCAGCCCACGCTGGTTCAGTATTCTCAGGAATTGATTTTCGGAGTTGATAGCACGTTCACCAGTCTATGGGTGATTCTTTGGCATAGCTGAATCACATCACACTCCCTGTGATCCCTCCCTGCTAAATGAGAATGCAGCTTATAATCGCTGCCTGTGGATGGCTCATTATTCAGCTGGGATTCAAACCTAACTCCCAGTCGTAGGCCTTGTTAGTGCTCTGCAAGAAGTGTTTTAATCAGGGTCAGCATTTTGCTGATTTGGTTAAAGAAACATTTCTGAAAAGGTAATAAATTATAGTTGTTTAGCTGTGGTTCTGCTTGATTAGTGTCATTATTTAAATATAATTACATACTTACTGATGTATGTAATTACAAAAACATTTTTTTTGCGTTCTGTGTTCACATATTTGTCTGCGCTTTTGACTTTGTAGATCAGTTTGAAAAGACAACAAATGAAAAGAAACATGAAAAAACAAGTAAATTAAAATTACAGTCCTGTAAACTGCAAAATCTTCTCCTTTCAAACAGAAATGACTAAAAGTTCAAGATCTGGGTCTTTAATGGTATTTTACCTAGTTTTGTGACTGTATCCAGCAAATACCAGGCAGGATCCAACGAATACTAGGATTTCAGTTTAAGTTGTAGTGAGAAGAACCAGGCATCAAAATACAGCCATTTATTCCATAGTCTGTGTCTTTACATGTACTGTCAAATGTTTCAGGAAAGGCCAGCTCTTGTGAGCATTAGTAACTGACTGTCACCCATAGTTTGTGCACCTTTGGAGCTTGTTGGTTCTGGTCCATGCTGTTGAAAAGAAGCAAAAAAATGTAAGAAAGCAAAAGAACCACACAACATAGTAAACATTTCTTATATTTTTTTCAATAGCTCTTCAAAGCATTGAACTGTTCGGGCATTTGGTTCTGACTGGCACCCCTAAAAACACATCACAGCAAAATACTAGATTACCTTTGTTTGTTAAATGTTAAATGCAGTTGTCGGAATTTCCACTTTTTTGATACAAACAAAGACAAACATGCTCACCATCACTGGTGTGTCATATTCGCCTGTAATGTAAATACAAGCTCTGCTGTTGATGTGCATGTACTTTGAATGTGTCGCTCGGTGCCCTGTAGCTTCAGAAATGAGTGAATGTTTGTGAAATGAAGTGAATTAATGACTGGCTATGTTGAAATGTTCCAGAGGGCGTGAAAGTGACATCATCCGCGTATGATTTAATGAGCTAGCGACTGTGTGTGTCTTCATTAAGGACCTGAGAGAGTAGAGCTGTCTGATCAGCTCTACACAGCAGGGGGGCGGGGTTAATGGGGCAGGTGTGTGTGTCTGTGTGTGTGTGTGTGTGTGTGTGTGTGTGTGTGATGTGTACATGAGAATTTACATGAAAATAAGTATGTTTGTGTTGCTGATAAACATGTGTGTGTGTGTGTGTCCTCCTCGTGTGTAATCCGTACTATAGCCGTGTGAAGCTGCTGTAGTGTGTGTTCACTGCTGTTTGAGGACCTGTTAATCCGTGTGAAGGTTAACCGTTCCTCCCACATTACGCAGCCCAAATTAAAGCAGCACTATGCATAATGTGTGCGCCAGCCTGGCTCAATTCAATTTCATAACTGATGTATTACTACAGATAAAAAGGAACATTCCTGAGCTTTATTTCATACAGTTAACACGCCTGCTGCGATAAAGCCGAACACTTCCGCTTAAGCCATGCAGGGTGTAAATTGAGATAGGTTTGTTTGAATGGTTTGTAAGGTTACGCTTTAGTAATAATTGACTGCTTTCTGATAAACCATAGGAGTCATGCATAATTAATGTAATTTATTTCTGTCTACCTGGGAATAGAAAGCGGGAGGGGTCTCTCCTTGGCCCCTCTGATTCAGTTTGACCTCCATCATCACCTTACACTCGTGCGCATACACTCCCTTATACACTAACAGCGCAACACTGCGCTTCTGGAAATGTCTCATTCGGAGCCTGTCAATGTTTTCTGTCTCTTGTTGACCTTTTATATGACGAGAGCGGTGTGGAGGTGTGTTTGGGGATTTACAGTCTGTGTGGGTTTGTGTGCCGGTGAGATTGGTGAATGCAAAAATGCAACGAATGAGAAAACCGAGGGAGCTAGTGAACGTGATTTGTTTTGAGGATAGACACTTCGTTTCAAACAGCTGCCACACGCTGACCTTTCGCCGGGGAATAGTCCCCTCTCTCTCATCAGTGCTGATGGATTGGCGTTAGTGCAGTGTTATCCCAAAGCTGTCTCTCTCCTTCCCAGCCAGCGGTGCGACCTTTCCACGACTGGTGGCCTTTGCAGTGCCAGCCCCAGGATTAAGCCGTGGGATAATGGAAGGACTCCGCGCCTTATTACCACGACTGCTGGCACGAAAGCAAGTCATTTCTGGGCAACAAAAGGAGCTTCATTTGACAGAAAATTGATTCAAGAAGTTTTTTCGATTGCTCGCACGATATCACACATTTGGTCCTCATGCAATGGTGGCAGAAGCTGCTTCTTGAGCCGTTGTGGAAGATAGGAGATTAGGGCTTGTCTATTCAACTGTCACCCTGCAGGTTTTGCTTTACTCGTTTAGCTTGAAGGAACAGTTTGCGGAATCATTTCATTCACACAGTTTTTTCACTTATATTTCCCTTAAATCAGCCAAAACTTCTGTTCAAAGTTGGTTTCCTTACTTCTGCACTGGAGTTATAAAACTAATGTGGCTCAGATTAATAGAATCTTATCTCATTAATGGTGTACAAATCTAATCTGGTCCATTTTAACATTCAAATTTGAGTGCGTTTCTTCAAAGCACTGCAACTTCTTCTGATGTGATTTTTTTAATTTAATAGTTACACCAAGCAGACAAAGAGAAAGAAAGATGGGTTAATAGAGTAGTGACTTTCAGTAAGTTATCATTTTTTACAAATTGCTGACACCACTAAAAAAAGGTCACTGACTTACAGCAGAAGCTCTGTGTTAGAGTGTGTGTGCGTGTGCATGTGTGTGGAGGGGCTCGAAGGATCAGCTTAAGCTTTGAGCTCCAAACACTGAACAGAGCCAACAAACCCTGATCTACCATGGGCTCTGATGTGAAAGACAGTTTAGTGCTAATGTGTACATTTGGAAGAACCTGCCTTTAAGTGTTTTTTGTTGTTGTTCCAATGTTCACACCTGTGGATTTGTGTTCAGGTTTACTTGTTTTTGAGCTTTCTGGAAAGTGTCCCAAGTATGTCTCATTTCTCAAAGATGCAAAAGACCACACTAAATGCACTAAAGTCACCCTTTCACATCAGAGTGGTACTTGGATAAGTATATATATATATATATTAATTAAATATACATGCATATATACATACATATACATACCTTTTTATTAAGCATAATGATAGACAAGACCGGACAGAGCAAACGGAAAGGGAAGGAACACAAAGACAAAAAAAAAGAGTTGGGGAGAAAGTCAACAGATGGAGGGGGAGAGAGGAAAAAAGGAAAGGAAGGGAAAGGAGGATAGAGGGAGAGAGAAAAAAACAGATCTGGTCTTAATTAGTCTTAATGAGTACTGACGCATGTTTGATAAATAGTGTAATTGTGTTAGTGTACACTAGTGTATAGAAAGCAACGCACTTTGGGGTAGGCCATATAGATTTGTCAACCCCTTCTGGAATGGAAACTGCCCTAGAGATATAAACTTCTAAACTTACTGTAAAATATTTGCAGGTTTAAAATCACAAATATCAATGTTATACTTTATATTCATTCGACAGATGAAGTGACAATTTGTGGACACACTCAAGTTTCAGAACAGTGTGAGAACCAGAGGAGAGTACTAAGTGCTAAAATCTTCATGTAGGGTACAGTGCAAGAACATAGATGCATCTATTAAGGCTCATCGACTTTGAGGTTTTTGAAGATAAAGAGGGATTCTGCTGCTCTGGTCACCTTTGGCAGCTCATTACACGAGCACAGAAGACAATATTTTCTATAAAATTTTCTCTAATTGTTGATTTTTCAAATTGCTTATCATCCCAGCTCTAGCTACATTAGACTCATAGTACTGGTGCAATTGGAAATAGACTTTTGGCAGCAAACAGGACTGGGTTCTGCTACGTTTGGTTAAAGGGGAAGTCTTTTGTATGCTTGTTTAGTCCTGCATGCATGTACATGTGTACTCAGGCCGTGTGTGTGTGGAATGTGCTGACCGTAATCTTTCCCTCTGGCTTTGACAAGGCATGTGTGTATCTCGTTAGGAAGCGTGAGAGACCCCTCTGCTCTGCAAACGCTCATCTCCACACAAGTCCATCCAATACTGTCTGCTGGCCGTGTCTATGCTTACCACAGCTAAACTCATCAGTAAACATTAATCCTCCTTAGCTGCCATCTTTTGCTCATATATTCATGGTCTCGTGTATTTCCTCTAAGGCCAGACATGTGGCTGTATTTCATTCCAGTCAGCGGGGAACATGGGTTTTATGATGCGCCGTTACACACCCGTAAAAGGTGAAAGTGGCGGATTACTGTAAATTCAGAACCAAGTGCTGTGCAGAAAACCGTGGCTTTGGAATAGACGCCCTTTAAAAGTGCAGACGTCAGGAGCCCGCAGGCACAAAGCAAAGGCACGGTTTTTGGGCAGCTCGCACCATGTAGGAAATCCATCTCACACTGCCATTTGTAGAACTGTCCAATTTGCTTTGATCTGGCGGCCTTTTTATTTGGGAAAGCTGTAATTTGTGTTGGGGAGACTGGTCATGGATCAGCGGAAACTGGAAATACCAACCCAGAGCCTCGTTTAATGGTTTTGAGCCTACAAACCCGCGGATACCCAGAGTACACCTACCAGATGTTTGTTGCAAGAAGCATGTCGACATAATAGAATGTGTAGGGCATCACTGATGTCACTGTGTTCTGTGAAGTGATAGGTCAGGTTTCAAGACATGCTTCTCCAGGTTGGCCACCAACCCAGATGGCTGGTAGCTGCTGTATTCTCCTGAAGCCCTAAAATGATAGGTTTCAGGTAAAAGCACCACTTATAGGAGTCTGTCATTAAGGGAGCATGTGGAAGCCCCATTGTCCACTTCTGTAAGATAATGGATCACTAGTTGTGCATGCAGTGAACAAAGAAGACAAATATAGCAGCTTACAAACCATCCCAAAAAGAGGATTGCCCTCTGGTGGTTTTCCATGTGTTTCCAGTTTTAATGTGGGTCACGCTTTACTTTGATGGTTCCCTTTAGCTTAGCTATAAATGCTCGATTTGATACACTTAATTAATCATCAACAGCGACTAACTTAGATTAGATAATGTTAGGTTAGGTGTGAGCATTGTATTGAATAGATATGGAGTTAAAAGAACGTCCACTGAAAAAAACACATCAAAAATATACTTTGAATGGATGTTTGCAGTAATGGTGTTGAGCTCCATTCATGATGGCCTCTTGTACAGCTCAGCTGTCAACAGAATTCCAGCCATGTATTCTGGATTAAAGAACATTCAAACAGGACCGCTTCAGGGACTCAGATTTCCCATTTTATTGATTCGTCTTTGTCATCCTGTGAAACAAAGCCAACCTGAAACAGGTGCTAATCTAGAAGCCGTTCTGAAATAGTGCTCTCTGTGAAGATTGAGGCTGAGACAGCTGTTAGGAAGTATGGTTGGTTTGCTCCAGTTGTTAGGTTGAGCTTTGCTGGGCTGAAACACTGAAACAGAAAATAGTAGGTCATGTGCCAGAACTTGAAATAAATAGAACATGTTCAGGTGGTATCAGGGTGGTGATGGGTTGGTGTTGGCCCAGTGGTTCGCAGTCCTTGGCTATGAAATATTAATGGATTCCAACATTTTATATCTTGTGCTCACACAAACAATCACAAAAGCTTTCATGGCATACAAGAAGATTTAACTGACTTTATCTTTTAAAATGTGAACAAATATTAGCCAATTGTCGATATAGCCTTTCAAATTTTTACTTGACTGTCTTAATAACCGCAAAAAAAACTACCTCTAACTCTAATAACATGGCTGATGTTTTTGGAAACAAAGTGCTTGATATCTGGCTGAAAAGAAGACCGTTTTAAAAAATAGATCTGGCTTAATTCAGGAAATTTGTCAATTTCCCTGAGTACATGAAGCCCAGCACTACATACCAGCAGCTGTATTTTCTTTGATTTGGTTTATGCTTGGATTTCTCTGTTTTCTCATTCTGAAAGACACATTGTCTGCTTCACATTTATGGCTCAGTCTTGGTATCTCCTTTTGAAGAACCCTGTTTGCGACCATTTTCCATTATGAGAAAAATTCCTTATGAGAAACATTGTTAGAAAAATAGGTATGTATTCTGAAGTACATTAATATTTTGTACAGATACAATATATATGACATATATTTACATCTAATATATTTTAGATATATTACTTTCGTAATGGTTTGTTAATTGGGTGATTGGTTGAATCAGACACGTTGGAGCACACAATATGCAAATCAGGGTGTTTGAGGGCCAGGTTTGAGGACCGTTGTCCCCTCCTGACAGGATGAGGGGATCTGATGTGCAAATGCCAGTGTGATCTGTTTAGAGGGTAAAAGAGGTGAGCCATCAATCCTGGCCATACTCCCCTTGCCCTGCTTGCCAACCGTGTAATCTGTTCGGCTGCCATCTTCGGAGCCAGAGATGAATTGGATTTGAACCGAGGGGGCAAGCAATTTACTCCTCGTTCACAGACCATTCCCCATCTTATGAGAAACAAGAAGAGAGGATGGAGAGGTGGGGGTTGGAGAAAGGCTAGAATAGAGGCAAGAGGGGAAGAAAGAAAAAGATTGAGTAGCGAAGGAGAAGATATATGAGTGGAATAAAAGAAGGACTTAGGATTGGAAGGTAAGCATTAGAGAGAGGAACAAAAGGTGGAAAGCGACACACATGAAGTGAGTCAAGCATGAAATGCATGAGCTGGAATAGAATGTGGGAGGTGTATGTGAGGCTGTGTGTGTGTGTGTGTGTGTGTGTGTGTGTGTGTGTGTGTGTGTGTGTGTGTGTGTGTGTGTGTGTGTG
>JBBJLR010000019.1:696802-708241 GCA_037577145.1 Brachypetersius gabonensis
ACACACACACACACACACACACACACACACACACACACACACACACACACACACACACACACACACACATTCACACTGACACAGACCAATCAGATTACATTGTAATGCAGGATGCTTAACATCTTTGCGCTGGAGCGCTTGTTTCTCTCACAAGAGGCCAACTTATTCATTGAGAGTGCTGCGGTGGTTGGAACAATAGTGAAATATGATCCTAAGCTCTGTGGTTGTGTGTTATTGTCCTTTAACACAATAAAGCACCCTTTTATATCTTGCTCACAAAGCAGACCAGAACTTGGCTGTCTCCCAGCAGGTCATGAGTTTGATCCCAACTCATGGCTATTAGCCTTCAGCCAGACACTTACTCAAGATGTTTTAAAGGGCCCAAAATAATAATTCTATGTTTAGAATTTTCTAATGCTCAAAGAAAAAATAGATTTACAGTATGAATGAAAATGCCTTAATTTCAGCATATAAAACATTAAATATATAAAAACATTCCAATTATATCTGTCTTCCATCTACCTTCCAGGTATATGACTTCCCTCCATCAGTAAGCAAGGATGTTCCAGATGGTCCCATCAGGGAGGAAACATACGATGTCCCCCCTCATTTTGCCAAAATGAAGAGTCTCGATTCTCAGATCAAAGCCAGTACCGAACCACTTATTCCAGAAGACGTGTATGATGTGCCACCTCCTCCAATGGCTGGTAAAACCCAGCTCGAGGCACAGGAGATCTACGATATCCCAACCAGCCTGCGCAAGACTGGCCCACAGGAGCAGCACCCTTCAGATGTCTACGACTTCCCACGTGAGCGCCCAGCCCCAGGCGAAGAGTCGGGTGACTATGTGTACGACGTGCCCCCTCAGGTGGTTCGTGATGCAGCAGCCACTGAGGAGCTGACCGTCAGTTTCAAGCGCCTGTCAGCCTCCAGTACAGGCAGCACACGCAGCAACCTGTCCACCTCCTCTCTGGACATGGTGCCGGTGCGAGACAGCACTGGCCCGGGCCGTTTGCTCACCCTTGACTTGGAGCAGGCCATGGAACGGCTGTCCCGCCTTCAGCAGGCCGTGGAGAGCTCAGCATCTCTGCTTATGTCCTTCATTAGCGGAAACTGGCGCAGCCCCACTCAAATGGAGTCCAGCCTGCCATCCATCCGCCAGGCGGCCGAGCGCCTACGTACAGCTGTAAGGGACCTGCTTGAGTTCTCCCGCGGAGCTGTGGCCAATGCTGCCCAGGCTACCGACCGCACCCTCCAGGCCAAGCTCAACAAGCAGGTGCAGAAGATGGAGGAGGCCTTCCAGGGCCTGGTTAAATACACTCAGGCACTGGATGCCATAGGCTGGGCACCTGCTGCCCTTGTAGCAGCATCACCAGCTGGCAGTGGAGGAGATGACCTGGACCGGCTGGTCATGTGTGCCCGTGGAGTGCCTGACGACACCAAGCAGCTAGCATCCTTCCTCCATGGCAATGCCTCATTGCTCTTCAAACGGACAAACAAGCAGCAGCAGCTGCCGCTGCCACCCGTTCCACATGCTGGAGATGCGTCAGGTCAGCTGACCAACAACAATGTCTCAGCCTATCAGACAGGTGTGCCCGAGAGGGCCAACATCCAGTCCCGCCCACTGCCCTCACCGCCAAAGTTCACGGCTGAGGAAGAGACTCCCGACAGGCCGTACGAGACCACAGAGGAGGGCTGGATGGAGGACTATGACTATGTGCACTTACAGGTATGGGAGCATGTACAAGTCAAAATGGACTTTTAACCATCACCGATAAATAAGTAGCAAAAATATAGCAAAACTATATTACACTGTATTAAATTATATGATGCAGTCCTGTTTACTTGATGCTTATTTCATAGTAGTAAGCCCTGCAGGTGAGAGCAAAGAGGCACTTCCTCACAGTCACAGTTCTAAACCATGGGTGCCCATCCTACACATGCTTATGTCCTTCATTTACATTTACATTTACATTTACGGCATTTATCAGACGCTTTTATCCAAAGCGACTTCCATTCCCTAACTACAGGGGACAGTCTCCCTGGAGCAACTTAGGGTTACGGGTCTTGCTCAGGGACCCAGTGGTGGTGCTGAAGATAGGATCATTTGATCATTTGATTCTGAATATATAGTCAAGTTTGAATAAAGTAACTTTGCAAGATGATAGACCTAGGAATGGGGGTTTGTAGCCATGCACTAACCCATCTAAATTTACAGCATCATTCATCTGGGAACTTGTAGGGGCAGATGACTGTCACATCTGTCTGGATATCAGGCAGTCTGTTTGCCATTGTAGGCGGAGCCTCACGCTAAATCAGGGAAAAGCTACTGTGGCTGGCATGCATTTGCTACCTCTGCTTTAGGCTGTATTTGTTCACTTAGCCTGGTTTCAAGCAAAGCTATTTAGCTAAGATGCAGGTGGCTTTTCATATGGATGCACCGCCGTCAGAGTGAGCAATGGTCTTCATGCCTCCTTCATGAGGTCTCAGCTCCTAATCCCCAAGTGTAGTGCTGTAGGTGTCATCATCAATCACTGCTAAACGTGTGTTGGCCTGTTTTTCTTCTTTATAGCCCAAATATATATTCTCTCGCTGCAGCTGCACTGGCTGGGCTGTGTGGTACTGTCCAAAACTACACACAGCAGCAGACTTCAAGATTTTATGCAGCCACAGAGATGTTTCCTTAATACATCTTTGTCCACCACTGAAACCAAGGGTTCATTAGTGTTACGCATTCAGTTTGCTGAGAAGCTTCTTTGTGCTTTTTCTCTGCTATGCCCACACCCCCACCTTGTGGTTGTGAAATTAATTACACCGGCAATAATCTGTCCTTGAGTATTTCCTCTGGTTCAGCAAACCAGAAAGACTCATCATACGCCGCCTAAGTTGAACTGATTATGAAAAGGAGAAAAAATAGAGTAAGGTGGGGGTGGGTCTATGTCTGGGGCTCAAAATGCATTGTTCAGTTGAGTTTCTGTTGGGTTGATGTGTAAGTGTAATAAACTTTGTGTCTCTTAGGGTAAAGAGGAGTTTGAGAAGAATCAGAGACAGCTGCTGGAGAAAGGAAGCATCAGCAGACACAATAAGACCCAACTAGAGCAGCAGCAGGTCAGTCAGGATTGACATTGCTTGATCAGAATGAGACAGATGTACGATGTATTAATATGCCACCTGAATATGCCATAGCCATGTCAGCGCCAGATTAATATGTTAAATGCTTTTATTTCATGTCTGTCAATTACGTGTTTGATTTAGTGAATGATCTCAAAGCCCACTGTGCCACTGAACAAAGGTAGAAAAAGGGAATTACACACCTCTACTGGGGCTTATTAAGAGACAAGAGTGCAGTTACTAGTTTATTCAGTGTCTTGCGCTACTTGCAGACGTTAAGTTAGGGCGCAGGTTCCTGGTCCTTCAGTCCTCCTGCCCATCACATTTTAATGTTTTTTCTGTTCCCAACACACCCTTTCCAGCTAATCCTGGGCACGTGGAACTACTAAAAATGTGCAGGACATGGGGGCTTGAGGTCTTGGTTTAGGAACCCATGGGTCGGGGCACAGGTTCCCAACCCTGGTCCTGGAGTTTCCACTGTCCTGCACTTAAGGAAGGGATGTTAATAAATGTTAAAAAAGGGATGTTCTCCAGGTTCATGCTCAGGACATGTAACCTTTCAATGAAGTCAGAAAAAAAATTTATGTTTCCATGTAGTATCGGAACTGTATAATAACAACAATATTAATATGATTTGCATTAATTGGGCTGGTTTTCCTGCTTATTGTAAAGTACTGTTTTTTGTCTGCATTGCATCCCACAGCTTAAACAGTTTGAGAGGCTGGAGCAGGAAGTCTCCCGGCCAATCAACAACGATTTATCGGGCTGGACCCCGCCTGCCCACCACCCTCCACCGTCGCGCAGTAAGCTCTGCATGGGTGACCGGCAGTTGCTGCTGTTCTACTCTGAGCAGTGCGAGGCCAACATCACCACGCTGACCAACGCCATCGACGCCTTCTACTCATCCATCAACAACAACCAGCCGCCCAAGATCTTTGTCGCTCACAGCAAGTTTGTCATCCTCAGTGCCCACAAGCTGGTCTTCATTGGGGACACGCTTTCCAGGCAGGCCAAATCTCCAGAGGTGCGCAGCAGAGTGGCCCAGCACAGCAATACACTCTGCGACAAACTCAAAGACATTGTGATGAGCACCAAGACTGCAGCCCTGCAGTATCCCTCTCCAGGGGCAGCCCGGGACATGACCGAGAGAGTACGGGAGCTGTCCGGCTGCACCCAACAATTCCGCATGGCCCTCAACCAGCTGCTGGCCATGTGAGGCCCTGAGATGTCTCGGGGCCGCGTACGGACACTGAGGCCATTACGTGCATGGACTACCACTCAGACTTAACGGACGTTTTAATGAACCTATTCCACGCCTCGTGCTTTTTATTCCCAAAAAAGGACTAAAACACTATGACTGGGCAGTGCCATTGGTTGTAAATTAATTGATGTAAATATTTGCACTTCTGTAAGGTGCGGGTGTGGGTTAAATGGGGGGAAATAGTGAGACAAGGCAAGAAAGTATGAATCATATCTCCTTTTTTTGGAACATTGGATGAGAGAAAACAACTGAAAAGTAGTTTTTAGGTATGATCTATTATAATTATTATTGCTATAATGTAATTACTGCTCTGATTATAATTGTCATTATTATTATGAGATGTTGATTAGGGGTGTCTAAAATTTCAAATGTGTATGTAGAAGTACTTAATGCTGTTTTCCATCAAAAAACAGTGACGAGGATTTAATGAATTTGTGTGTTTGCATGAGGAAGGTGAGGACAGCTGATAAAGACACGTAGTACTTCAGGCTGTTGGCAGAGGTGCTGGTTCAGGGTGGCTGCGAAGCATGCTGGGCAACCTTTATTCAATGAGCTTGACCTGCTAATTAACACGTCCTGATGAAAAAAACACTCATACATGCAGGAGGCTGGAAAAGGCAAGAGGTTTCATTTGGATGACCAGATATGGTAAAAAAAAAACAAAAAAAAAACCCCAGAAACTTGATAAAAGAGAAAATAACTTGAAAAATAGCTTGGGTGTCTGCATTTTTTCTGAAGCACAAAGTTCAGAAAAGTTTTTCCTCCCAGAAGGCTTGCTCAGCTATTTTTTACTCCTTTCTCTGGGGTTCAGACTATTCTGAACAGGTTTGTTTCGTGACTTCCTGTGCACTGTTCCGGATCTTTTCTATGTTCCACATACTCTTCCCATTCGAGTCGGGGGCGAGATCGCCTGCCAGAGCTGTTCTCCACTGCAGTACCACGCCCTGCTGGACAGGGCCACTGTGGCCAAAGGGTTGAAGAAGTCAACCCCAGGAGAAGACTGTTCTGACATTCTCCATCAGTGTCTGTGGCCAATGACAAAAAATCGATTCTTACAAAATACTCTCTTTCTTGCCAGCTCTCTGTGCAAAATAAAGGTCCCACATTGTAGAGACCATTTTTTATGTCACAAAAAACAACCTTTTATGTATATCCTCGTATTTATGTTACAGCAGATTAGCCCCGCCCATTCATGATAAAATTATAGGGAGCGTTTCAGACCAAACTGCTTTTTGATTGAGGCATCTAATTGGAATGGAGGTCCATATATCAGCCTTTAAGGCACAGTGGGGGTGGCGTAGTGGGTAGGATACTTGCCTCTAGATCAAGAGGTCCTGGGTTCGAATCCTACCTTCACCACCACTGGGTTCCTGAGCAAGACCCTTAACCCCAAGTTGCTCCAGGGAGACTCTCCCCTGTAGTTAGGGAATGGAAGTCGCTTTGGATAAAAGTGTCTGATAAATGTAAATTAGCATAAAACAGCCTGTATGGAAAATGATTGTGCGGTTTTCAGTACCTAAAACCACACAAACAATCAAAACTGGACCTCCAGGACCAACCTAAAATACAAGAAAAAATGTAGAATACATAAACAAAAACACCCAGAGGATTAAAATAGCCAGTTTTATTGAACCCCTCAAATACCTACTAAAAGCAGCTGTCTCCCTCTCTACTATAAGGTAACAGCAGCTACTCTGTACAGCCACTCAGCTTTTTCAGATGTTCTGTCACTAAAGGGCAATACTGAGAAGAAGCCCCGACATCTGCCTCAAACTGTTTTCCTTGCCTTTTAACACCCTGTTGGTTGTATTCTAAATATCAGAATATGTCAGCAGAAGTAGTTTAATGAAACTTACTATATCTTTAAGTACTACAACATGTTGTTGTTCATATAGTCAAAATCCCTATCCAGTTAAAAAAAAGAAAACCAAAAGAGTACTATTTGAAAATAAATAGTGATCTGGTATTTGTTGTAATGTTATTCTGTTCTCAGATCTGTGTTTAAAGGTTTGAAATACATCGAGGTAATGTTAAGAACATACTGTAAATTGCATAACTGGAAAATATATGTTTAATATATTTTCATTAAAAAAATAAATCAAGGCATCCCGATCTCTGTCTAGTTGATTCAAATGTTGTGACCCCAGATCTGTTCTACCACTCTCTGGGCCTCCGAATTATCATGACTGCTGCTGGACAACCACATTCCTTTACAGCTCATTGACCAAAATGCTCCTGTCACATCATCATTTGAAGTTATTGGCAGCTGTACATCCGACCACTGAAAATAATGAAGGCTGTATTAGAAAGCTGCATTATTTGATGGACTACCCCAAGAGCATTTCGGTTGAATGTTGCGAAAGAAGAGCAAATGTTCAAATCAAAAGGTTGATCAGAATTTGTGCCATTTATTAAGGGCAAACCACTTCCATCCTTACATCAGATATCCTTTTATTTAATCACATAATAACCAAAATCAGATGTTCAAGAAATGCAGGGTAAAAGCACTGCCATTTGATCAAAGATCACAAGGAAACAAGAATTTTGAATCATATGATAAATTGGCTCAATATCCAGGTACATGTAATAACAAGGCAAAGAAGATCAATTTCAGGTGGACTTTAAAAACTGACACGCCAAACTGTTCATGTTTAGTCAAATTGAGTATTTTAACAAACAAGGCAATACTGGCAACTGTGCAGGACATAGGCCAGCAATGTTACATCGGTTCTTTCTGGATAAGATTGGACTCAATCCCACATCTTGTTAAAAACATGATCAAAACTTTGGTAGGAAATCTGAATGTTGATCAATATAAATGCAATGTGTAAAGGGCAAACATTATCCCTGGAGTTCCCAGTTGTTTAATTTCTACGGTAGCCTACCTTTCTTTTATTTTGTATTAAAATGCATTTACTTCTCTTTCAGGTATCGATAGAAGTGAAGTGAAAATGAAGTGAAAGTGAAGTGAGAGTGACCATTCGGTCATACGTGAACACGCACAAGGACACAAGAAACGCTTCCCTTCAGAATGCTGCCACAGGAAATAAACAAGATCTTCTTACGGAGATGCGATATCTGATGGGCCACCTTAATAGTGGTTAATCAGCTGTTTCTGATCAATCTAACGATAGATAAATAAATGGAAATGATGACTTGAGATTCAGCAAATGTGATTTTGCATAATGCAGCCAAGCTATTTGTTCGCCCTTATATTTAGGCTAGCCATTTCTGAATATGTTAATAAAGTGTCCTCCACGATTATTCAACACCTCTTGTTAAGATACATTTTTGAGTTGATTTAAGTCTGTAGGAATTCTGTTACTTCCAAATATGAGGTGAAACTAAATAATGGAAAAGTGTGTTAACCATAAGTCGGGGAATGGTTGTAAAAAAGCTACCTGCTCAAAAAGGCCATTTTCTACCGTCAGGGCAATAAAAAAAAGTAGACATCAACTGGAACTGTGGACAAACTGTTAGTGAGGAAGGGGGATGCCGCGGTTGACGAGTTGGGGGTCCCGTCTGCTACCGCAGGTCTTTCTCCGTTTAAACCATTTTCGCCCCCAAGTCTGCGACCCTCTGCAATGGGAAACGCATCCTGGGAATCCCGGGAAAAAGAGCAGCTGCGTGACTGGGAGTTCCGTCTAGAAGTGTAAAAGCTGTAGGTGGGGGCCGACAAGCAGTTATCTGCTTTTCTCGGAATAAGTTTCAATTAAAGTTTCAGTTAAAGGTTTCATGTTTCTGTTTTTTTTAGTGTGAGATGAAGGAACTTGATTTTTTTTCTAAACCTTTACTAATTATAGCAGGGGGGAGCATGCCCCCCCCTCTCTTAAAAATCATTCGTTGCACGTATTATTTGCACTGACCCCACAAAAGGATCAAGACTTTGCACGCTTAGAAATAACGTCTCAGATTGTCAGAAAGTTACTTTTAAAACTCAAAATCTCTAGCATCAATCTTTAGAACTATTGTTTGACCGTCACTGGTCACAGGGGCATGTCAGAGGAAAATAAAATCAGAATGAAAACCCCCCCTTTACCTCTGGGCTTCCTTATTGTGATCTAATTTCCCCTCTTACTCATGATTCTCTCTCTCTGCTTTACTTGTTTCTGATTGATTACTAACTCTTGTTCAGGTAAAGTTGTTGTTCTACTGCTTCATTACTTTCCTCTCCTTTCTTATTCATCAGTTACATAGAAAAATCAGCTTACACTCACTTTAAATATCCACCACCTCAGATCTCAAACTTAAATAAATTTGTAATCATGGACCACCACACTTTGGAACATTTCATTTATTTTAAATTTGAAGACAAAAATATCTCAGGTGATGTTCACAGAAAAAGGTACAATAACTCTATTTGCTTAATATTCACAGTAACACTACAAATGTTTTTTTTATTGGATTTCTATAGGCCCTACATGAACATATACAGGTTTGTGTTGAATATTAGAACTGGTATTATTAGCATTGCAGTCAGTTATGCTTTGTTTTAAGCGTAGCACATTCCTTTACTTTCCAACATATAAGGAAGCTATTGCATGAAAGAATGGAGAAATATTTTTATCAACACTTTTGGTTGATTAGCCCTTTTTCCCCCTGTTTAATAAGCACTCGCTTACACTAGTGTTTTTGGTCATTTTTTTACGTAAGGGAGAGAATGGGACTTGGTCAGGCTGCTCATTAACATCCATCATTTTGTCTGAAACGATAGCAATGTGGATTCACATTCTCATCTGCTCGGCCAGTATATGCAGTGTGGTCGTGTATTACTGCTTAGGCACAATTAAGGAAAGCAGAAAGGAAAGGAGAGTTTATGTATGTTTCATTTATGGAGCCACAAAAGGCTAATTAAATACTGTTAAAAAATGTGTTAAATAAACATTGCACAGAAATAAAATGTGACATAAAAATACAACCTCCTTGCTACAACACACACACACACACACCATTAATTACATACCATTAATTAAAATGACTGAGATTAATAAATCTTGGTCACACCTCTTTTTTCAGTATACTTTCATTTGAGCCTTCATTCAGTTTGCAGTATGTTCATTAGAGTGTGAGCACAATTCAACACATCTCCGAGTCACTGATCGTAGTGAATAACTTTAATTAATATTCTCACAGACTGTATACAAAAAAATTTAAACTTAAAAGGAAATATAACATTGTTTTAAAGGTTAAATGAGTAAAGTGGTCCCTTATAGTCGTGCATGAACGCACTACAGCATTTAACCCATTTCTCTGCATTTAACCCATTCACCAAGTGAAGCAGTGTGATGCCACCAACAGGGGGCGCCAGGGAAGCAGTGTGTGGGAACTGTACTCCTAGACTCGAGGGTTCCTCAGTGATGATACCAGCGCTCCAGGGAACTTTAACCCACGGTCTACTGATCTCAGGGCAAACTCCATAAGAACTAGACCACCAGCTTCATCAAAGATGCAACACTTCATCTAAGTCTACAAAACAGGTTTGGTTTAACCTCTCATTTCCCCTCCAAAGAGTACTGCTGCTGATGAAATATGAAGTAAACTGAACTGTCCACTGTTGTTCAATAGTACTGGCAATCATGAGGTTTAAATGTGTTTTCAGATGTGTTTTGTGAATATTGTTCCATTCACTGTACTAAAGGAAAACAAGTTCAGTGATGTGGAACTTTATAGCTAACTGATGCAATTGTTATGTAACCAGTTTAAAGGGACAAAATAGTTACATCTGCACAGGTACATGTATATTTTGTAGAACTCACTGTACAGCTGTAAGGACTGTAAAACATTCGCACCCCAAGCTTTTGATGATGTATTAATTCAATTTTATGTTTTGTGAGTGTGGCCCAGGGACCAGCTCACCAGCTGGGAAACCTAAACACACAGCCAGGAACACACACAGACACCAACACAGGTGCACAACAGAGCTTTATTAGGACAAACATCACATAGTAATACAAAACAAACAAACAAAACCACCCCCACTTTGGGCTGGACTAATACCGCAGGCTTTCTCTCCAATCTCTCTGTCCTCCTCTTGTTCTCTCAGTGCTCACCGAACCTCTCTCTGTTCTCGAATTTCCCTTCTTGCTGAAAAATCTATGTTTTAAAGTCCTGGCTCCCCCCCTGATGCTGTTCACCAGGCCCTAGTCAAGGGTGGAGGCATGTGCTCAGTTCTGGAGGCACTTGCTGGTGGTTCTGCCTCCTTGCCACACAATTTCTTTTCGCATGAAAAACTAATACATTTCTCAGTTGCTGGCTGTAGTTTGGACTATCAAAGCTTGTAATTAGTTACATAAATTGACAATAGATGTGAGTGGGTGAACAAATAGTGTGTGTGTGTGTGTGTGTGTGTGTGTGTGTGTGTGTGTGTGTGTGTGTGCTTCAGAAATTGAATGAATTAATCTATTAAAAAAATGCATGTAATTGATCAAGGACATGTTACATTTTTTTAATAATTAACACTCATTCTAAGCTTTTGACTGATTACAAAATTACTTGGAATATTTGTCCGTGTGGGACAACTCATTTTTTATTTTTTATTTTCTTTGTTTATTCTGCTTTTTCTTGAAAATTCTTAATGCAAAGGCATGCAGGAAGGGGTTCACACAGCAGTTAATCACAGCCAGAGTCTTACTCACATCTCCAGTCGCCCTACGGAAAGCTTTCAGCTCAGCATAGACGGCTGGGGAAGAAGCTTTAGTCAGAGCAGTGGCAACGTCGATCATGTTGATGATATGCACGGGGGTCCAGAAGAGAAAAAAAGCCGTGACTATGCTGATCACGAACCTCCTCAACTTCTTCTTTCGTTTTCGAATGTTTTGACCCCCCTGAAGCTTTGCCTTGTTGATCCAGCAGTAAGAGGTCAGAATGATGGAGAAAGGGAGGACAAAGCCCAGTATGATCTCAAGCAGAAGAACTGTGACTTTTCCAGCAAGCGAGTCAATCTTCCGGTGGCAGCGTGGACACCCCTGCTTGTCCTCAACACCTCGGGTAAAAAAAATGGGTATGGCAAAGATGATCGCTAAACCCCACAGTCCAATTATGAGAGCACGCCTGCGTCCCTTCTGCAG
>JBBJLR010000019.1:744667-758099 GCA_037577145.1 Brachypetersius gabonensis
TCTCTCTCTCTCTCTCTCTCTCTCTCTCTCTCTCTCTCTCTCTCTCTCTCTCTCTCTCTCTCTCTCTCTCTGTACACTTTCACCATCTTACACAAAGAAGTCCAAGGCTGATTCCAAATCTACGGCCTAAGCTACAATTTCTCCAAGCTATAAATCTTGTGGGTGTGAGCACCTACATCACCTGCCACTTCAGCGCCTCACAATAATGTACTTTACACACTGAAAGCCATCATGTGATTTAGAAAGGGGCATTGCATAGACGTAATTTCAGAGACACCAATAGTACTGATGAAATAACTCAGCTCATGTGTTTGGAGAGCAATGGAATGTTTGAGAAGGAAATAATTGGAAGGTGGGATACTTTATCGCTTTCATGGCCAGCGGTTTAGTCGAAAATGTAAACATTTGGACTCTAATTACTACCATTTTGAAATCCTGATACACCGAGACTGCAGTTGTGTGTTTCCCTTAAAGGCACTTCGTAGCATGAATGCTCATTCGTTGATTTACTGCTATTTCACCATGAAGTCATTTCAAGGCCTGAATTCAGACGTTTGCTGTTTGTCCCCTATAACTTTACAACTCAGCCATTTTGATGTCATTAGCAAGGTTCGCAAACTCTCTAAACAAAAAAATGTATTTTTATTTCAGTCATCACTTTTATCGCTGTCCCATGCAGAAATTATACATCTCGCTCCCACTGCCCCGAAACTTAAGCAGTCAACAGCCGGCAGTCAGGTATCTCTGTCCTGCGACGTGCTGGCGACTGTGCAGGGTGTACCCCGCCTTCACCCATTGCAGCTGGGATAGGCTCCAGTCCCCCCCCCCCCCGACCCCGAGAGCGGGAAAAAGGGGTAGATAATGAATAATGGACTCTTAAAAGGAACCACAAAGGGATTTTTTGAGCCATGTCAAAGAGGAACCATGGTTGTAAGAAAGATGTGAGGAAGCTTTTACATTATGTAGACGTTCATTAAATGTTCTCTAAAAAGTTCTATTTTTTTAGCAGGCATCCAATGAAAAATTCTTTATAGAACGAAAAAGGTTCCTCTCATACAGTACCCAGTTCACACTCTAAAACAAAAAATGTTGAGCCATTAACTCAAGACTACACTATAAAAACAAACAAAAGTATTTGTAAGGTTATTCCTAATTATCGCAATGGCAGAGGTCCCCTTTTTCGGGCAAAGTTTCTTCAAGGAACTGTTCTAATGCTCCTGTACATACATTGATACCATTAATACTACTACTTATACTACTAACAGTAATAATGATGTTAAAAGTCATTTTATAACAAATAATACATGCTGAAAGGCAAATGCATTTATGGATAATCAAACAAAAACTATATGCTAAAAACATTAAAAACCCACAAAGGTTTAGAGACAGCAAGTGTTGTTTTGTGCCCTGGTGTGCTGGTCCATTTATTTTTCTTTAGTATAAACTCCAGATCTCCAACGAACTCTGTCACATCTTTAAAGGTGGTGGAGTCCTGGTTCTGAAGTCGTGGAATAAATTTCAGCCAAAAATATTAAGTTGGCCCAGATATGCATCATTTTGTTTTCCTCACTGAGAGTGAAGCAATAGTAAAATATCTTAGAATTAAACAATGTGTTTGTGACTAATAAGCTTGACCGATATGGCCTCCACACAGCAGACCGGGCTTGGATACCCTGCACTCTACAGCACTATTCTTATAAGAGTCCTTGGGCTAGGCTTATTGTGTAACTGGTGAACGACTAAAATCGCCTTTGGGTTTGCATCTGGCACATGCACAAATGTAATACTTACTGGCACACTTTGACTATTTATAAAAGCCCTATCAGCAACTGTTGCCATTCACTGTGCTGCAGGACATAGTCTCTCTTTTTCTTTTTTTACCCTGCTTTTTGCACATTATCTTCAATCTGTGTGACTGGGTCATGTGAAAAATGTATTGCTGCTGCATTTTCAACCTTTTCACTTTCACCACTGCTGAACTGGCACCCCTCCAGAAAGCAGGCTGACATTTAAACGTTGCTCATGCATGAGAGCAAACGACGTGACGGATATCAGACGGCCAGCTGTTGAATATGAGGCTGAAAGGGTTGATTTTTATGTTTATGCCGCTTTGTCTGATGGTGCTGCAGGTTATCAGCACTGAGCTGGTGGCCACACCTTGCTGTTATCCTTCCAGCCATTATCTGTGTCCACCACGCTCTGATCTCACACTCACACTCACTAATGCCATATCAGAGTGGGGGGTGATAAATAAAACCTGATCTGAAACATACGGCCGAACCCTTCTGTGGACCGAGCCCAGCTGTACCTTATTTAACGCTGCACGAACCGGGATGCTCGTTCTCGTTCTCGTTCTCGCTCCTTGCTCCTGACGTCAGTGTCGAGATTTTTTCCCACACGTTTTCAGGTAGGGCGCTTTCTGATTGACGGGCACAGGTCCCACCTTCTCGGGTTGGATTGGCTGTTTTTTCGCGACTGCACTTATTAACCAATGAGAATGTAGAGCGGGCTCAGATTGGCGTCGAACTTTTGTCCAATCCTAGTCAAATGAGGGCGGAGCTCGCCGGAATACGGGTGGGGAGAAGAAAGGCAACGAAAAAAAACAAAAAAGCCCAAGTAACGTGCACGGCGCGCGCTCCCGTTCCCTCCTCTCTCCCTCCATTGTGAGCAGAAGCTAAACGATGCTAGCAGCCGTCGCCGTCTTCGCCTCCACCGCCCAGTAGAGACAGAGAGAGAGAGACAGAGAGACAGAGAAAGAGAGAGAGCGCTAGACCCCCTCTTACCAACGCCTCCCTCCGCCCGAGGAGCCAGCGTCACGACCGAGAGCCGGAGACCCGAGTGCCTGCCCCGCGTCCTCCCTCCAGGCTGCCGCTTTAGTGGATTTTTCTGCTTCTTTTAATGCTCTAGCTAGTCTGCCGTCGTCAGGGAGCGAGTGTGAGAGAAAGAGGGAGTGTATGAGAGAGTGAGAGAGAGAGTGTGTGTGTGAGAGAGAGAGAGGAAAAATCCCGAGGTGAAATAATAAAAATCACGGAGTGCCCATTTGTTCCTTCGCCCGTCGCCTCTTTGGGAGCTGAAAGGAAAAGGTCCGTCTCTAGTCATGGGATGTACACTGAGCGCCGAGGAGAGGGCGGCTCTGGACCGGAGCAAAGCCATCGAGAAGAACCTGAAAGAGGACGGGATCACTGCGGCGAAGGATGTCAAGCTGCTCCTGCTAGGTGAGGCTAGCGGTGGTGGGAGTGGACCTGCCCCTCTCCGCTCCCTTTCTGCTCCTCTTCTCTCCTTCTCTACTCCATGTCTACCTCTAAGATTACAAATCTCGCCCTTCTCTACTCCTGCATGTTTCAGCTTAGATTTTTTGGTCTGTTTTTATTTTATTTGGCCAGATCTGATTCCTCGTGTCTCTTTTTCTTTGCAGGAGCCGGGGAGTCTGGTAAAAGCACCATCGTGAAACAGATGAAGTAAGTGCCATGCTGTAAAAATGAGATTAATGTGATTTTCTGAGACATATAAACCATTTATTGCTTGATGGCGAAGGAACGCTAACGTCCGCCATATTATGGAGGAGTCCCTCACACCCCTCCTCTCTGTCAGTGATGAGGAGACTCACAGGAGTGTGGGCTCGGCTCGGTTGGGCTCGGCTCCGCTCGTTTCGGTTGGGCTCGGCTCGGTGGGCTCGGCTCCGCTCGGAGACGCCTGTGGTCGTGCTGTTCTCTAACATGGTGCTGAAGCCGGGCAGAGCTGACCACATAACCCACATTACAGGACAAGGCTGGGCTTAGGGCCACCTTCCTTACTGCTGTCATCAAACCCTCCTGTCTTTCCCCCTCTCACATTTGTCACGTTTATATTTGGTGTCTGTTGTGCCTGGACTCTTTCTCTGTGCGTGGTGGCAGACATGACTGGGCTATGCCCTGTCCAGGCTTTTAGGTTTCTGTAGGGCTGAGATTTCCACTGGGTGGGGGTGGGGTTCTGATTTTCTGTCGACTTGGTTATCCAGTCTCTGTGTGTATGGGCTATAAATGTAAAAAGGTGTGATCTGTGTGAAGTCAGTGGCTCTAATGGTGAATGGATCGGAAAGAGATTTCTGCAGGCTGCTGGTTTCCAGATTCAAGGTGATACAGGCCTGCTTATGTCGACTGAGCATGGACAATTGTGGGTGGGTGGGTGTGTGGGAGGGGAGTGGAAACACCCTAACTTCTTCACTCGGCCATTTTTTATTTTCACGCAGCCATTAAAGCCCACGATGAGTGAGCAGTAATAGGAGGGGACCACCCTTCCAGCAGGAACAGTCTTTTATCTCCCCTCCGTGGGCCTGATCAGTCCGGGCTGCGTACCTGTCCGTCCGTAGTCCACGATGTGCCGCATCGAGCACCTTCAAATCGGGTCTTTTCTGTTCAGGATCCATTAAGATTTGTGTTGGGACGAATGAGCTGTTCGTATGGTAGAAAACGTGAGAAAAAGAGCCTCGGCTCGGCTTAACGCTCAGATCCACCTGCCATTTTCCGGCCGTGACAGTAGCCCTGCGGACCGTGTGAAACGCACATTGTCGCCCCCTCCTACTCAGAGCAGCCGGGCAGTCACCACCCGGGTGTGTGTGCACGCGTTTCTAGGTGTGTGTGGTGGTGGTCATGCAGGGCTGATCTGTGCTGCTGTAGTGTTTGTGTTTAGTGGCTGTGAGTATTTCAGGCACTGTCTGTGGTGGACAGCGCCCAGCAGAGCCCAGCGCTCGTCTCTCTTCGGGTCTTGTCGGCTCTTTTCGGAGCGGCTCGGAGAAAAGCACGGAGTGGATTCTTCACAGCGCCCCCTCCCCCTCTCTCTGTCTCACAGTCTCTCGCACGCTCTCTACGAGAAAAAACCAAAATTCAGTTTCTCACCATTTATCGACATGGTATATTTGTGTTTTTTTTTTACAGCTGATTTAATAAAATATTAAAATGTTTAATTAGATTAAAACAGCGCTTTTGAAAACAAGATTGTTGCCACTTCTTAGCTTTATTTTGTGTAGCCTAACTAATACCATTGCCCTCCCACATGACAGATTGGGGTTTGATTCAAAGCCCATCACGCTACATTAATAAGAGATCTTGGTTCTTGGGCAAAACTCCCAAGCCTATGTTCGGCTGCCCCTGTGACACAATTAAAGTGTAAGGCACTCTCAAATCCGTAAATGTTTGTGCAGATCTGCCTTTTTCTATATGGAAGTAAAGGAAAATTTTGGCAATGATGGTGTGTTTATCAAAATGTAGTACCTGAAAAATCCATTTCAATCTTGATTTCTCCCAAGGACTGTTAGAGATGTGAAACTCTTAATTTGGAGAAAAAGGAATGGGAGTATTTCACTTTCATTTTGTTTTAGGATCATGAGACCGAGCCTGTGTTTGCTTGAACTTGTTCATTGGTGAATGGTGTAGAAACCACAATAATTTTGTCTGTGCCGTCTTCAGAAGTGTTTAGAAAACAGTGTTTAGAAAAGGTGTTTAGGCTATGCATATAGTTTACCACAGACATGCTGATAAACTAACAAATACTCAAACTAGAGATAGCACTGTGTGCTATTATCCAGGAAAAGCTCAGAGACTAAGAGAGCATGGTTATTGTGGTGTCAGTGTGTCGACTGATCAATCATCAAAGGCAAATGATGGGATTAGCAGTGAAATCCATGGTTTGTTTAGTGGGATGAGACATGTTTGCTTGTCATTTTGACATGATGCAGTTAGGGGTAAAATATTACCTCATATGTTCACTATTTGGTGACCTGTTCACCATTCATTACAGTATTTTATTTTAATGAGGTTTGTTAACCTGGAAAATTTGAAACGTGAAAAAAAGTAATGAAATACATTAGGTATAACTACTTATAAGGGAGCAGGTGGAGAAATCAAGCAATTGAACTGAATTAAAATGAAATGATGGGTCAACATCCAGTCAACTGTTAATGCGGTTACTGTACCCTGGTTGTGTAGTCTCTCTATAGATGATCTAAATCTGACTTGCAGTTGTGTGATTATAGTGTGTGACTCTGGGCAGCAGTGCTAATGTTGACTTCATTAAATCATTTTTAGCCCAAGAATGTAAATCTGAACAGCTATCACAACAAAAAAAAAACTGTCACTGATTGAATCACCCTCTCTGCAGCTGTTCTCTCTCCTCCTCTCTGTGCCTTTTGTTTCTTACCTAATGCTTACTGTTAGCCCCTCCTTCATTGTGTTCCTCAGAGAATCACTTTCAGCTCTTATTCCAAGTGGGAATGGACGGGGAGGGTGTGTGCGTGAGAGAGAAATTAGTGTAAGGTTGGGGCAGAACAGTTCTGTGGACCCTTGAGAACACTGTGCTCATTTGCCCTGAATGGCAGGGATTTTTGTTGCGCCAGCTGGGTATGATCCCACAATAATGCTCAAAAATCTCAGACTTATAAAAAACACTGTATTCTTTTCATCTTTACCAGCACTGCCATGTGAGGATCACATGTCTGATCAAATCATCCGATCTCAGATCAGATCTCTATCTTGTAAAGAGTTTAAGCCAATATAGGCTCATTTCTGCTCTCTGATCTGCGTGTCCTTTGCCTGTGAGCAGTAATCCAGGCTTGCTAGATATTTTATCCTTTAAAAGCTGACCTCTGCTGCCCTTCTGGAACAGTGGGCCAGGATTTAAAGTGTTTATTTTCATAAAGTGGCTTCTACAATATGTCCGTGTTTTAAACACCCAGCCTGCTCTGCATCAGGCTAATTGAAACAGCTCAGGCTATGAGGGAAGGGCCCAGCTGTTCAGATAGCATCCATCTGCAGGCCAATAGATATCTACTCTTTTAGCTTGCTTTAGGGATGACACACTGTCCTAGTACTGAATAGAAAAGCATTCACATTTCCTTAAGCTGATGTCCGCATTCTTTTGGAAATTGTCGAGCAGAACCAGTTCAGCTTCAGGGAAATGAACCTCATTACAGTTGACGATGGGGGGTAACTGATATTGCAGTGCAGAAACGGGTGCATCATGGAGCTGTGGCAACGCAACACAGAGATTTAATATTATATAATTACATGTAGAGGCTATAATAATAATAGTAAGTAGGACAAACTGTTCTGGATTTTATTTAACTTGAAGTAACTGATTCAACAAAACCTACAGATACTTGTGTCTTATTCTGTTGCAAAGCTGGGTTACATGCCCCCTACTCTATTGTCAGGCTCATTTCCTGTAGACTGGCACTGCAGCTTGCAATGTAAGACAACAGTGACCACACATTCAGCCCACCTGAAGCACTTTATCTGAGCACAGTGTAACCACAGCACCTTGTTAGTTATTTTGTTTAATTTTGTATTCACATTGTCCATTTGAACAGCTCCACATATAGTTTGTGGTTTACAGCAACACAGTCCAGTCCATCTGTTTCTCTGCATCATTTCTTAGACTCCTCGTGACCTCCACAGGACCACCAGTGAGGAGATATTATTGAATGTATCTCGTGGATTCATCTCAGGATAGCAACAACACTTACATGGTTGTGTGTGTGAACGTGTACATGCTGTACAGAGAGTGCTGCTTAGCATTGTGTTGTAACATAATGTACTTGATTTCTTTCGTTGCGGCTTGGCTGTTGAAACTTGCCAAAGACTTTAGTCGTTCATTTTCCAAAATAATTAAGAGGGAAGTAATTATTTAGTTTATTTTTGGCAGTAGGTTATTAGTAACGGAAACACAATTTGTACATGATTGTGCAATTCCAGAAAAGAACATTGTTTTGCTGGATGTAGAAGTGCATGGTCCTTTTGTCAGCTGAGTTGACTGAGGCCTTCTAGAGAATTGAACTTTCTTTTGAAAGTGATGACATGAAGCTCCTGATCAAACCCATGTTACCATTGTTACTCTTCTGGGAAATATGTGAACGAATCTATGTCTATGGGTGTGCCAAGGCTGCTGCTGTTTGTGCAGATGGCCTGTGGTTGTGTGTGTGTGTGGACTTTGCTGTTTCTGTTTCTCCTTTATGAGGAAATGCGTTTCTCAGAAAGCAACACCACAACAGCAAAGAGGGTGAAAGTATCAAGGCGTCAGTCTGTGCAGCCTCGCTGTAGTAAGCGCGCTTCAGCTGGGAGAACACAGGGCCACTGAACACACTCCTCTGGCTGCTGTGTCTGTGTGTATGAAGGGAAGCTCTGACTCATTGTGTAGAAATAGGGAAGGAAGGAGCAGTGATGCAACCTGCAATATGGTGAAATACTGGACTGCTGTTCACATGGCGTTAGCCAACTAACCCTGCCCTCTCGTGCCCTCACTTTCTTTCTGTCTCACCCCCGCCTCCAGTTTGCCTAATTGAAGGGGTTGTGTTCGCCCCAGTTGATGTGATTGGATGTGATTAAGCCGAGGGAGAACAAACGGCTCTCATGTGTTCGGTTCCCAGACCCTTACTGTAATATCCTCAAACTGAACTTATCCTCCATGACAGTCGGAGTGAGTCTCTCTCTGTCTCTCTTTCTCTGTCTCTGTGTGTGTGGAATGTGGGTTATCATGGGGAAACTGCTGATAGAACCTTCTAGAACATGTCCTGCCCTTGTTCATTTGTTTGTTTGTCCGTTAGGTCTGCATGGGAGTTCCTGATTCTCTCGAATGATTACAAAGAGAGGAGTGTGTTTCAGAGCAAGCTGCCTCTTTGCATCCTCTTTGCATGAGGGACGGTTGTACCCACCCATGCAAAATGTACCACAGCAGTTCTTCGACAGGAGAGCGATTCAAGATCAATATCCATAAAACCCTTCTAGACTTCTAAACTGTGCATTATGTTAAATGCGAATTCCAGCGATTTATTTTTATCTTGAGTAATCAGAGTTCTTTTAGAAATGCCAAATAAAACAAATATACTTAACAGAGCAGTAACAACCCTTTTAAAGATTCCAAAATATTTTCCAGGAAAAAGATGTTGAAGATACTGGTGAAAAAGGCACCTAAATAGGTACGTCATTGCTCTCGTATCAGAGTGAGAGAGACTATATCCAGCAGTCTTCGCATAGTGTGAACATAGTGCACATAGTGATGGTAAAACAAATGAAAAAGTACATACAATTTTTTTAAAATCAAATGATGCAAGTCCTAGTCCAAGTAGCCATGTAGACTCAGGACAAATGACGTTCAGGTGGAGTTGGGCAATATGACATAAAAATGTATTTTAATGCTTAAATAAATATGATTCACAGCATGTCACAGTGTTTATCAATATTTTTGTGTTTATCTTTGAAATATGATAAGTGGGAACAGGTGCACTAAACACTATTGAAAACTGTAAAGACAGCAATTTTATTCAACATTTCAGACACTGTTCTAAATTCAGTTAACCAGGACTAATTATGCTGTTTAGTGAAAATGCTGTTTCTCATGAAACTGTAGTTGGGCAGTACTGATATCCACAGTATGCCTAATGTAGACTTAATGTCATTTATTTCAGTATCAGTGTTCATTGCTGTCCAGCCATAAAGACTAAATTAAACTTCGTAATAAACTTCATGCATCCATCCATTCAGCAGTGACCCTGGTCTACTCTGTACTTTCTGTTCCTTGACTTTAGAAGTTTTGTCCTTATGCTGTTGAATTTGGGAGGCAGGCAGTGTGTGACTGTATCGTCATCTCTCCTTTAGATATTGACTGGTCTGTAATCTCATACATACATGCTCAGGGAGAGGGGAGTTATGTGCTCTCTCTCTGCTTTTATCTTTTCTTTCTTGTCTTTTCTGCTCAAAACTGAGTGTAAACTGTGAAGCATCATCCTTCATCATGCCACAGCTCAGAGACTCAGACAGGCGAAACCACAGAAGAGGATTAGTAGACTCTGCACCCTCCCTCCCCAGCCTTGTATATGTATGGTATAGGAACCTCTTATTACACTCTGGATAGATGCCATAGCATCTAGAGAATGGGTGAGAGATGATAAGTGGGAAATGAGGGGTGGAAGGACCAAAAAAAGAGGTGCAGGAATGTCAATTGCTTCTGGAAACTATATTCCCCCCCCCCCCCGTCTCTCACTCTCCGTCTCTCATTCACTCTGTCTCTATGTGGTGGGTCCCCATGCTCTTGGTGTGTTGGGGCAGGTCAGAAGACAAAGGTCCTTTGTGTCATTGTGTAAAGCCTATAAGAAGTTTTCAGGCCCTGGGAGGCCCCTGAACTGAAATGCTTAATTGAAGAGATTTCCATCCTTTGCTCTGATCTTGGATCAGTTGATTTTTGCCTTTGCGACATCTGACCTATGTGCTATCCAATTGGCGTGAGTATGGTCATTTGAAATTATAAATATCTAAACACAAGTATTTATTTAATCAAGTGTTTGATTAATACACATAAAAAGAAATCATATATTACTTGTCACTTTTAAGTAGATCTCAGAGTGAGCGTGAGACACAGAAATGTTCGAAATGTTGGGCTGCAAATATTTCACAAAAAATTGAGAAATTAAGTGATGTGTTTAATATTTGAATGTTATGCTTTTAAAAAAGAAGTGGATATTCAAATGGTAAAAAGGGAAATGTGCTCATCCCTGGTATCCAGTCAGTTAAAACATTGAAACAGACATGTTTGAAAATATCTGCTTTTGTTCTGGATTGTCACAAAATAGTTTCATATAGGGGTGGGCAATACGACAATATGAGATCGTGAGGACAGTCTATGTGCTGATGATCTGCAAAAGCAGAGAGACTGTAGTCTATATAGCTTAGATTCTACCCATCTATTGCAGTTCTATGCTCTTCCTAATTTTTTTTCCTCAGCCAAATCGCACCATTTGCTAGTCTGCTTAATGCCCACCTTATAGAAACTCTTAACCAACAATAGTTTTGTTCAGTAACTTGCAAAATAGTAAAAAATAATCTTACAAATAAATATAATACTGTAATAAAAACTGAAATTGTGATTTAACTATAAAAAAATAGTGATATGATATTTTTTCCATATCGCCCACTGCTAGTTTTAGGGGTGTAAATAAATTTTTTTGTAATAATACAATATGATTTGCGATCTGCTTTAAGTGAGGGTTTTAAAATAAAACATGCTTAATGTAAGTAAAATAAATAAATAAGACTCTCAAACACGACTGAACTAGTTGATCGTAAATAACAGCTGAGCGTAAATAACAGGTTTGTGTTCGGCTGTCGACGGCACCTGTTAGCTGGTGTTATGTGCATGCTGCTGTAAAAGTGCTGTTTGGAGGTGTTTGAAGGGCGTTAATTGCAGCCGATTGTGATTGTGTTTTGCTCTGTGTGTCAGTTACTTTTACCTGAAGAGCATGTGTGTGACACTAAATTGGACCTTGTGCCAGCAGGCTCCCTGCGGTCCTTGGCCCCGGGGATGCTTGTGTACACATACACCTTCTGCGTGTACACATGCACGCACGCACGCACATAAGATCCTGTACAGTCACACAAGCTACTGTTCGTTAAAACAAAACTGCAGATGTGGAGGCCATTGTTCTGTTTAAAAGCCACAGACTGTCAGTGTGGAGCACTTCTGCTTCCGCAGTCCTCACTTCTCTCTTTTTGAAGGTTCAGAATTCAGGGCAGCTCCGCTTGGTTACGGTAATTGGCTGGAAAATGATCCAACAGGAAAATCCGTCCGGCTGCTTTACGAGAAATTGTGTGTAAATTGTACACAGTAGATAAGTAATAGAGGCGCTGGTCAGAAGCAGACGGTACTTGCCACTCAAGCAGCTTGCACAGGCTTCTGGGTAGTGATGATGTGCTGCCTCAGCCCATTTATTGTCCCCCCCCCCGTCCCACTCTCTCTCCCTCTCTCCATCCCTCCTCCCTCTTCTCTCACTTCGTTGTCATGGAAATGAGAATGAGTGCCATAATTAGAGGATGAGAAACGAGCTGGATGTGCAGAGGGAGGAGGGGCAGAGATAGTTTACTGTAAGATGAAAAAGTAGGTGTGGCTGCAGGGCTACTGATGGGTGGGGCATGGGTCAGAGTGGAAAACGATTGGATAAGGGCCATGTAGCAGAGCCAGTGTATAACTAAGTGCTTTATTCCATCCAAAATGGAGAAAGCTTAGCCTGTGTGTGACGAAAAGCTTGATAGAGTAGACATGTTTTGCCTGTACAACATGGATTCAGTGCTATACCTGTAGCTTGTTTTGAGAAAAATGTGTTTTATCATGATATCCTTGATATACAAATAAGAACCTTCCAGTATGGCAGCAATGAACCAATATAATTTCCATACCCTAGTATTGATTCCATAACCTTATATGTTCTTCCATAGCCGTGTGGGTATTTCTGGTTCACACGTGTCTTATTTCAAAGCAGCTTGGTAAAATTACAGAGATTGGGTGGCATTGAATAAAAAGTGTACATGCACTCTAGACAGATATATAGTAATTCAGTTCTGTCACTCTTTTCTGCTTTCCTACATCATGATCTTCAGCAGTATGTGTCGTTTGCTAACATCACACTCAGCTGGCTCAGTTTTTTGAGGGCGGCGGGGCGGGGGGGGAGGGTGAGGGGGTGGTGGTGGTAGCACATGCCGTATGATTGTGGTGGTTACGGACACACATACTTTATCTTAATGTGATTTTATCTAAGGCAATTGTACTGACCTGTCTACGCTCCAGTCAGTGGGGTTCAGCCGGATGGACACAGGGTTCTGACCCCTGGAGGCGATGTGGAATGCACTCCTGAGGGACTGGGGGGCTGACCCAATAGGCGTCGGAGAGATTGGGGAAGTGGAACTGTGATTGTTTCAGTTATTAATAGAAGCGCTTGCCCTAACGTTCCGATGGTGCAGAAGACGAGATAAGTGGCTGTGCCTTGGGGAAGCAATGACAGGAGCGCCACTCAAACACAGAGTTGGGACAAAGGGGGCTCTTACTCATGGAAGCAGGGATGAGATAAGGGAACTGTGTTTTGGTTTTTGTTTATTTATTTTATGTTTAAACTAACAGTTCAAACTCTTTAGCACTCTTAACTGATCTAGGATGATTTTATATAATAGTATGGGGAAAAACAATCCTTGTACAGTGTTCCTTGGGATGAGAAGCTTTAGAGGCTTCACAGTATTAAAGTGCAATACCTCTGTATTTAATCCACAAGACTAGTGTTGTTTTTGGCGACCTGTCTTAATTTTAGTTTTAGTCTAGTCTTTGCATCAAGCTGTCATTTTAGTTTTTATTAGTCTTAGTCATGTTTCAGTCGACTAAAAGGCTAAGGATTCTAGTCTTATTTTAGTCTAGTTTTCAGTCTAGTTTTAGTCAAGTAAAGTTGTATCTTTTTTGTAATGCAATTCTGTTTAACCCAGCCACTATAGTATAAATGGCTAGTAAAATTGACTAAACTATAAAAGCAAGATTATCTTATTATTATATTATTGTTACCTTATAGACCTAAGAATACTGTACATCCGTTCCAGACACGGAAGACACTCTGATTTGAATTTACAACATTTATTTTGCCAACCAAACA
>JBBJLR010000019.1:787673-802259 GCA_037577145.1 Brachypetersius gabonensis
GTGCGTGCGTGCGTGCGTGCGTGCGTGCGTGCGTGCGTGCGTGCGTGCGTGCGTGCGTGCGTGCGTGCGTGCGTGCTCGCTTGTGGGGGAAGTGTGTACAGGGTCCTTGCTAGTGGCTCTGGGTTGATCGACTCTATTCTGTATGCCCTCTGTGGCCCTCAGCACTGGGGAAGGGCTGAAATAAAAAAAAGAATGAAGGGCTGAGTTGAGTAGAGCTGAATGCCAGTAATTGCTCTGTTGGGAGAGGGTGGTGGTGGTGGTGATAAAGGTAAGCAGGGGATGGAGGAGAAGGAGAAAAGGGTGACGTGGTTAAGAGGGGAGGGGAGATGTGGTCGGAAAGAGCCTGGTCCGTCAGGCAACTGGTGGGGGGCTGCTTTCAAACCATTTGCTGCACAGAGCTGAGCCTGCAGCCATTCTTTTAAGAGTGCACAGAGTGCCTCTCTCTCTCTTTCTCTCTCCCTCTCTAGAAGTCTTTTTCTAATGCACACACCCTCAACCTCCATCTCATCTCTGCTGACATATCCATGCTTATACAGACAACTAAGACTGTAAAAACTAGTCATTAACCTGTCAAAATAATCGTTAATTCCAATTACCAATATAATCAAAGTCACAGCCCTACAGACACTTTGTATCAGTCGAGTCATCCTCATTGGTCTTCTCAGCCTTTATTATCTGTTGATGTCATTATTCCAAATGATCAAACTATTATCATTCCCAGTAGGACAATTAGACTCTGCCATTGGGAAAACAACTGAAGAAGTCTTCGCTGGTATCACAGCAACCAAAGATCTTTCATTCTACAGATGCAGTGCTACCAATCTATAACCTTCAAACCAGGAAACGGCTCTAATCCTAAACACCATAATCCCTTGGATTGAATGGAGCTATGCAGCCCCCCTAGACAATCTGAACCTATTGTAATTTTGTGTAATGGTTTATAGATTATTGAACTAAACTACTAGGTTTAAACTGTACAGCGTCAGATCAGTAGATCTGTATGGCAGGCCTGGATATGACATTGCTGGTCTGGCTGTAAACTGACTAGAAATTAGTGATCTTTAGCAACTCTGTTTCATGGAAAGATAGGTTGTGTGTGCGTGTTCTTGTATTGAAGTTATTAGAAGGACCAAAAGAAAAATATGTAGAAAATGCAAGAGTTAGTCAATGAAAGTCTTCACAAATATAGCAATACTGTACTTCATGTACATATGTGCATATGTATGGTAGACATTTGTTGGTGCAGCGGTCAGGGAAGGCATGCAGTCATGAGTGGCTGTGTTTAATTTAGTCTGCCTGAGTACATTTTTCTGCTGTAGAAGGGACACACACATACACACATACACAACATAAACATAAACAAGCGTACACCAATTTGATAAACTCAAGCTTGTGGCAGTTGCACACAGGCACGGATACACATATGGACACACACATGAACACAGTATATATGTACTGATGGGTCTGTTGGTTAATGTTTGTACACGTTGTGTGTGTATTTGGGACACACAGTAGGATGTGGAGATATTTATAGTTGTATTAGGATTCTTTCAGTAAGGGAACAGCGTGTTACTCGTCAGTCAGAATCTTACATTAAGATCACCTAATTCAGCGCTCCTCAACATCACATTGAAACAGACAGCACACTCAGTACATATTTAGACCCTCTCTGAAATGAGGGGCTAATCCATTCGTGTGTGTGTGTGTGTGTGTGTGTGTGTGTGTGTGTGTGTGTGTGTGTGTGTGTGTGTGTGTGTGTGTGTGTGTATTAGTTCCTACCTGAGCCTGCCCCCCTTCCACACAACCCCCCACACCCCCCCTTCTTTCTTTCTCTTTCTCTCACTCTCACATACACACACTCTCTCACACACACTCTCTCTACACCTCTCTCACTCTCTCTGTCTCTCTTTCTCTCTCTATCTCTCTCTCTCTTTCACACTCTCTCACACACTCTCTGTACACCTCTCTCTCTCTTGCTCTCTTTCTCTCTCTCGCTCTCTCTCTCTCTCTTTTGCTCTCTCACACACACACTCTCTCTCTCTCGCTCTCTCCCTCACTCTCTCTCGCTCTCTCTCTCTCTCTCTCTCACACACACACTCTCTCACACACACCCTCTCTACACCTCTCTCCCTCACACTCTGTCTCTCTCTCTCACTCTCTCACACTCTCTCGGTACACCTCTCTCTCTCTCGCTCTCTCTCTCTGGGTTGGTTTTCATTCATTTTTCCATAAGCTGTGTTTTGCTGCTAGGAAACCATCCGTTGCCACAGAGACAGCTCAGCAGCCACTTGGACAAGAGCAATGCCTTTTTGTGAATCCATGCCTTTTCAAAGATTAGTGCAGAGAATCCGGACCCAGACGCCACTACTGGCCTTCAAATACAGCGATATCTACCAGATTTAGTTAGCGTGCCCAGCGCACATTGTCTGAACAGCTCTTTACTACAGTCTTTGGTTCCCATTTGTAATTAGCACTGTCCAAATTAAAGACTGCTGGTGGACACAGCTAATGAACTGGTGTATGCAACATGCAGCACTTTAGCCTGAAATGGCCCTGGTGTACTGCTTTCTGTGGAAGCCTCTAGAGTGGCGCTGTGTGCTCTGCTGGTTATTTCTAGGCTCTCAGTGGCTCTTTTGGGCACTCCCAGAGCAGGTCTGGTCATCCAGGAGAGAAGTGGCAGAGGGATGTGTGTTCCCTCAAGACAGACAGTGTGAGCACTGTGGAGAAATGTGTTGACAGACACGGTTGCAGGGGCGTTTTATTCTGCCTCACTGCCTGCACTGCATTTTATAGCTGGATCGGTGGGTAGATAAATAAATAAACAGCATATGGTGAATTATTCTTCCAGTGAAACCTGTGCTTCAGAAATGAGCTTCAGGTGCTCCTATGTAAGGTTCCTCATGGACTAATTTATAATCGTTTCTAAATCAAAATCCTTGTAATGTTTTAGGTGGATACTAGGGCTGTTACTATCGATTAGTAAAGGAAAAAAAGATGTTTCCAATTACCAGTTAAGTTTATGTAGATTCACAAAAGTGATGTAATTGCTGTTTTTTTAAATTAATTTTTTAAAGTAATTATGTTTGATTGCTTGATTAAGTTTGGCAGCCCTATTGATATTTTGATTAACAATAATATTGGCTACACCGTGTCAAAGATATGCAGCCTGGCCCAGAGCCCTGCTCAACCGTACAGCAGAGTGGTCAGCACTGTACTGCACATGGTAATAAACAGACACCGCAGGCCACACTAGATGGAGAGAGAGAGAGAAAGTTGCTAGTATGGATAGTTGCATCTGCGCTCTCAGCTATACCTTGTCTGTTCAATCCATCTTCCTCTTGTCGGTTGCACAGAGATAGCAGGAAAAAAAATAAAGAGGGGACTTGGGGCGTTCAGCATCAGAATGAGGAACATATTACTATTGCAACAGGAGGGTTATTTTGATGGATAAACAGCAGCAATCAAGTAATTGCATGCTGTAGGTGATGACTGGACTGTGAGGTTAGTGTAAGGGTTTTATTGGAATTATGTCTTGCAAATCCTAACACACACACACATACATCCACACACACACACGTTGTGGGATGTCTGCATGTTCAGCTTAGTAAAGTGTATTCCACTGCATGCTTAATTTAGTAAGGGCAGGTCAGAGAGGAGAGGGATGTGTAGCCTGACCCATTTTCATACTATTTTCTCTCTCTATCTCCTTCTTTTGCTCTCTCTCTCTCTCTCTCTTTCTCTCTTTCTCTCTCTCTCTCTCTCTCTCTCTCTCTGATGTTTCTAAATATATGGCACACCTTTTTCCTATTCTGGGTGCAATTTGGTCTTTTAACCTGGGCATTTAAAATATCTGCTGGGCTCTAGCGGGGACCTCCTACATTTTTTACTTTTATACACCTCTAAATAGAATTTACACAGCTAGAACGTTTCATTTAGAGCGTTCTATTGTTTTACCAGGATACGACATCATATATTCAAAGTTGTGTTACATGATGAGCGTTGGTATCTGTGGCAGTCACATCGGTCATATTCTAAACTACATTCTACTTCACAAAATACTATGCAAAAAATATGGTTATGTTATGTCTTACCTTTCCTCACATTTTGCCCCTCACAGTCCTCACATGAGACAAGCAGATTCTTCTCTTGTGATGAAACAACAGAAGTCATATCAGCTAAAATCTGTCACAATAATAGCAAATCTCATTATAGAATGTTACAGAGCAGTGGTTCTCAGTTCAGTTCTTAGGGACCCCCTGTTGGTCCACATTTTGGCTCCAACCTTACATGCAACACAGTAGACCAACTGGTGGGCTTTGAGGACTGAATTGAGAAACACTGTTGTAGAGCCTTCAGTTAAGGGTTTGCTAATTGTTTTTGTTGTTGGAGAGCTTGAAGGAACGCCCAGGTAGGGTGGGTGTGGCCCCCCTGGTGACAGGCAGTGGGGTGGCGAGTAGAGCTGCAGAGAGGCGTGGTGGACCCTCTGTGCTTAGAGGACTGCCTGCCATTAGGCCACAACCGGAGCACTCAGCGGTCTAGCAGAATAACAGCTAAATATTTCATCAAATCAATAATTCAGCAGCTGCCGTGGGAGGCAAAGAGTGAGAGAGTAGAAGGTGATTGTGGGGTGGGGGAGAGAGAAACTAAGGGATTTGGAGGGAGAGTGTGAAGGATAAGGAAAGAGAGTTATCATAAAAGAGAAGATAAAATGAGGGAGACGAGTTGATGGTGAAAAGACAGAAAGAGAGAATGTGAGGTAGGGGGAGATAGAGGGCATCAGACCCACAATCACATACCCCAGGAAAGGCATGGTAACTATAGTAACTGGAGCTGACTGTCATATGATGCGGAGGAGGAGAGATGAAGGGAGGGGACCTGCGTGAGGGAGCGGGCTATAAAGCAAAAGCCAAAAAGAGGGACGATAATGAAGGGAGGAGAGTTCAGTTGAGTTTTGTCTTGATTCAATTTCACATGTAAAGAAGCAAAAGGCCCTCCCATCAGCCTCCTGACTGCTTCCAGTGGGTGACATAATAGCCTACTCTGTCCAAGCAAGAGGGAAGGGAATGAAGTGTGTGAGAGTGTGTCAAAAGAGAAAAGATGAGGACCCAGACGAACAGCAGTCTTGTGGTGATGAAAGATAGCTGATCTAATGATATTCTGTCTGTCATGTTTTGTGCATGTACTTCGTGCTGTTTTCAGTACACTAGAGGTTTGTGATATCAGAACCGTTTTGGTATCAGCAGAAAACATTTAATATGACATGAACTTTGCAAGAGCAGAAATGTGCTAATCCAGGTAGATTGCGTTTGATAAATGCTAATGAATCTGCATCAGCTGTGGCAGATATGTACACTGGATATCTCCAGTGGCACACAATTTGCTTTTACTAGGGATAGTCCGATCAGGATTTTTGCCACCGATACCAAGTACCGATTCTTTGTCATGGTGATCGGCCGATACCAATGCCGATTCTGATGCTTCAAGTTTATATAACTGATATGTAAGCTCTCTGATCACCATTAACTTGTTTTCAGATAAAGTAATACTGAATTAAATGTTGTATTAAATGTTTTGGACAATGCGCCTCCACATGAGATTTCTTTGGAACATAAATGGCAAATAGCAAATTTTTCATTGTTTCTCGAAACGTCGTAGTAGTCGAGTTGTAAAAACAAATCGGGGGGGATGGTGAATTTTATCGTTAATCAGATATATTTTGTTCTGATGACAGTGCACATGGTGGGAGAACTGTGTACCCTTTTATTGTTGTTTAAGCAAAAACATAACTAATATATTCTAAAACATGTATTACTATCCTAAAACAACATGCATGGTGTGGATGTTACGTGTCAGATACTCCTGTCATTGATCCTCAGAATTGAAGTCAGTCTTCTGGCTGACATAGCTATCACATGCTCCATAGCTAAGGTCAACTCGAGTAATGAATGTCATTAAAGTCACTATTGGTGGAATGGGCAGGTGTCCCAATACTTTTGTTCATATAGCGTAGATAGTATGTGGCCACTTTCAATGTACTATATGAAGAAAACAAACTAAATTCTTCCCCCTTGAACAGTTCGATGCAGTTAACAAACACTGTGAAAGATTCTAAATGTACTGTTCACTCCCCAAAAACAGGCGTCTCGATCGCAGTACTTTACTCAATAGACCCATGCATTCATTGATAAAATAGCACAAGGGATGGAACGGGGGGATGTTCATTTTAAAAAGGTGGTGATTTTGACTGTTTTTATTTCAGGGGGGATGACGTCCATCCTCATCCCCCCTCAACTCGAGTACTGACTGCGGCGCCAAAACATTTACATCCCCACTCGTCGTGTACACCTTCATGCATTGACGTCATCAATTGTTATCAGTTCCTAAGATCGGCCAAGTTTAACGAGTACCGATCGAGTCATAAAATGTGATTATCGGCCGATACCGACCTTCGGCCGATCGATTGGAGCATCACTAATTCCTACTATGCACTATGTATATCTTGCTGTGTGGGTTTTAGTTGCGGTCTTGCTTACTTGCCGTTTAGGTATTAATTGCCATATAGGTCATTTAATTGTTTCACTGGTATAGACAGCAGGATCAGGAAGATCAAACTCAAAATAGATACATTCCACAATTAATTTCTTCCAGACTATCGACTTTCTGATTTAACCACTACTCCTGGGTAAATGAGACATGTGCTTTAGGTTTTATTTTAGCTCTGGAATGAAAGGGATGCATTTAACCCCAACTATAGCATGTGTTCCACCATGGACTGACACAAGCATGTACTATATGTATTATATGCTGTAAATCTTGTACATAATGTGGTATGCTGTATACAATGCATGTAAAGCTGTTTGCTGTACATCATGTAGGGCATGCTGAGTACTGCAAACCTTGTAAGTCATACTGTGTGCTGTACATCATGTACATCGGCCCACTGTTCTTGCACAGGAATGTTATAAATGGGTACAGTGGACAACATTGTACTCTATTGTGCTCACTTCACTGAATCAATCTCCTGCCATATTTTAGTGTACGATGAATGAGACCAAATGCACATCCTTACATATAATAAACCTCCAGTTGGCCCCATGTGATTTGAATTGTTTGGCTGCTCAAGAATTGCTCAGGATTTCAGCCTGATTGAGTCCTCATTAGTAGGACTTTATCTAGGCCTGCACACATGTTTTAGACATAAAGGGCTAGTCTCTGGCCTGCTCATTACATCAGATTTCACAAATCAGGGTCTAATGTGCAAGTTTTGTTTACCTGTGTGAGTGAAAAATGAAGAATGACATGTGCAAAAATTATTAGTACAGCAATATCTTGCACTACCAGTGGGACATGTAACAACCTCACTGGATCCACTGGAGAGTAAATGCCTATTAATGTTGTTTAGGTCTCAAAATTATACTTATATGCCACAGTAATACACATCAAATTAAACGGTACTACAATTCTCATGTAGGATATTAAACTAATTACTATTATTCTCTCAGCCACGTTTTGGTCAGGTTAAATGGTTGGCTTATAGCAAAAAGTTATGAATGTCACTATTCTGGTAGTAAAGTATTGCATAGTTTCATCAAGGTTGTCTTGTTCTGGACAGTGTTGGCATCTTCACGGTATGGTATGTATCACCATACAACCAGGCATACCAGATGTATGACAGCCATTTTAGGTCAGTATTTACCCTAAAGTTTGTTTGAAAAAGTACATTAATGACAAAATTAATACATTAGAGAAAGTGGTAGTAAAACCTAATGATACTCTATTTACAAATGTTTATTTACAAAATACTTCTATATCTATATTGTGGTGAGGTGCTGGTCAGAGCACATGGAGAGATAACGTTTTGTACTTTTAACCCCAAGGGTAGCAGTAGTCAGTCTTTAGGTATACGGTGATCAGCCATAAGATTTAAAACTTCTGCCCAGTTACTGTGTAGCTCCCTCTTGTGCTGCCTGAGCAGCTCTGACAGGTCGAGGCATGACCTCCGTAAGGTGTGCTGTGCCATTTGGCGCCAAGATGTTTGCAGCAGTCCTGTAAATTGTGAGTTGGTGCCTCCATGGATTAGACATGTTTAGCGTGCACATACCACAGATGCTTGAATGGAAAGAGGTATCAGGAATTTAAAGGCAAAGTCAACAATTTGCAGTCTTCATGTTCCTTAATTGATTCCAGAACAATTTTGCAATGTTGCAGGGTGTATTATCTTGTTAAAAGAGGCCACTCCCATTTAGAAATAACATGAACGGGTATACTTGGTCTGCTTTAGTGTTTAGGTAGGTGGTCACACTTATACCTAAGCATCACAATCTACTTGCTTTCTTCACATAGTACATCTTCCTACCATCTCTTCCTCAGGTAAGCGAAGCACATATGCATAGCTGTTTAAATGAATACATGATTCATCAGAGCAGACCACCTTCTTCAGTTGCTTCATGGTCTAGTTTTGTTGCTCACTTCCCCATCGTAGGCTCTTTCAGCCGTGGTCATGCATCAGTATAGGCACTTTGGTTGTTTTGCAGCTATGTAGCCCCGTACACATCAGGTTGCGATGCATTGTGCTATCTGACAGCTTTAAAACTCATAGCCCACTTTTTCATCGGGTTTGTGCTACAGCAGCTCTTCTATGGAATCAGACCATACAGTCTGGCCTTCACTCTTCATGAGTTTTAGTGAGCCTTGGGCACCCATGACCTTGTCACCAGTTCACCAGTTGTCCTTTCTTGTAACACTTTTAGTAGGTACTATCCACTGCATATGGGTAACAAACTGCAAGACCTGCTGTCTTGGAGACGCTCTGACCCAGATGTCAAGCCATCGCAGTTTGACCCTTGTTTAAGCCACTCAGATCCTTACGCTTGCCCATTTTTCCTGCTTCTATCAAATCAACTTGAAGAGCTTACTCAATCATTCACTTGCTGCCCAATAGAGCCCACTGCTCAGAATGTGACATTGACAGTGTACTCAATGTTATTCACTTTGCTTGTGAATAGTTTTAATGTTGTTGCTGATCAGTGTATATATTGTGTGAAAGAGTCTGTGGTTCACTAGCCTGTGCGCAGATCACAAACAGCACTAACGTAATTCATTTGGTTTTTGACAGCACCACAACATGAAACAGCAATATACAGTAAATTGCATAATATTGTTGTGTATGTGTTTGGTCCAATTGTTGCTCAGCTGCATGTCTGTCACACTCTCCCTCTCTGTGACATGATTAAGGTGGAAGCTCCCTAATTGCAACCTCTGCACATCCATTGTCGCTGCATGTCTGTCTGTGTGCATGTGCTTGTGTGGCGTTTTGCTACCTCAGCCCTTTAGCTTCATCCACCTTCATTTCTGTTCATAGTTCTAGTCACACCACATCAGCATCTTTTAATGTTTCTGTTTGGGATGACCATATAGCCCTATTCATTTTCCATGAGCTTGACATATATCATCACTCTTAATTAGCTCATTCCTCATGTGGGATTGCAGTTTAGAGTCAACTGCAAAGTCTCTGAGATAGCAGCATCAGTGTCTACAAAGCCCCATAGTGAGAGAGCCCTTCCTTACTTCGGAACCTCTGATAAGGATTAGTGTTGTAAGGCTAAATAGATTCTATAGCTATAATCCTTGTCTGGGGAGTTTGCTCTGGCACTTTTGGTGCAATGCTCACATGAGACTCTTGTATCTTTTGTAAGTAGAGCGTCTCTCATGGCCCAGGCGTAATTAGAAAGAAAAGGTTGCGTCTGTCATCAGTGTTGAATTATTAGCCGTCCTCATTTCTTGGGATCACTAATGGGTTGAATTCTTGTGCCCTGGCAGATCACATGCCACCAACACTGGTATTAGTGTGTTGTGACCTAATCCTAACGCCTTCATCAAGGCTCTGATTCTACGGCGCTGGCCTCAAATCAAGCCAGTTATCTGTCCATTGTGTGGTGATGGGCATTACATGTATCAATTTTAGTACAGGGAGATCATCCTGTAATGGCCAGTATGCCCACCGTTTACTTGTTAGAGCTGGCATGGCTGTTCTCTGACAGGAGTGTTTGGTAACACTCTATAGACATCTCGGGGAATTGGTCTTCTTCACTAGCTCAGAATTCTGCGGCATGTGCATGCAGAAGGATAATGATAGCTTTGAAGAACGAACTCAAGTCTCTGTTGGCCTGTAAGTGCAGTCAGTATCAGATTAGTCTCCATTCCAGACGCCCGCTTCCAGGAAATTGTGGCTAATATCAGATGCGTTGTGCGTTGTAAGAGAAGGTAACTGATTTCAGCGCATCGACTTCTAGAGAATATAACAGACAGGGCTAGGAAGTGACAAAGAGATATTTGATGGTGGCATTTTTGATAAACACCAATTACTGACCACTGAAACTGCTCTTAGAGTAATAAAGAGGCCATTTACATCTTATATTATCATGTGTTTTTGTATCAAATGAGCATTTCCCTTGACCCCATGAAAAGACAGTTATTAATGCATACAAGATGCATTGTGAACAGATGATTGCATAATTTAGTGGGGATTGAAGATGGATCTTGACTACATTCGGCATGTGTTCACTGAAATGTGTTTATTGTTATCGGCCATAACATTAAAACCACCTCCCTAATATTGTTTGGAACTCCCCCCTCCTGCCAACAGAACAGCTCCGTCACTTCAAGGCATGGACTCCACAAGACCTCCGAAGGTGTGCTGTGGTTTCTGGCACCAATACTTTAGCAGCAGAACCTTTAAGTCCTTTAAGTTGTGAAGTGGGGTCACGATGAATTGGACTAAGTTGTTTAGCACATCTCACAGATAATCAGACAGACTGAGATCTGGGGAATTTGCAGGGCAAGTAAACACCTTGACCTTTTTGTCATATTCTTGAACCAACTATTCCAGTGTGGCCATCTGAAAGAGGTGACAGACATTAAGGAATACTGTTGACAAGAAGGGGTGTATTTGGTCTTCAGCAATGTTCAGGCAGGTGGTACATGTCAAAGTAACAGCCACATGAATTCTAGGGCCCAGGATTTCCCAGCAGAACATTGCATCAAACTGCATCTGCCGTTTTTTTGCGTTCTTATGGTGCCATGTCTTCCCGGGGTAATCATACATGTGCACCCAGGCGTCCACATGATGTAAAAGAAAACAAGACCAGGCCACCTTCTTCCATCGCTCCATGGTCCAGTTCAGATGCACATGTCCCCATTGTAGGTGTTTTCGGTGGTGGGTGTCAGCATAGGTACTCTGACTGGTCAGAAAATGGCCACAAGTTTGTTGTAATCATGGAGGGTGAAAAATTATTGCTTAAAATATGAAGTTTAGAAAATGGTCAAAATTCTCACCAGTGCGAATGGGACGCTTCTCTCTTTTTTGTATATCTCATGGTTTCCCCTTGCCAAAACCATGAAACTTGTTCCAGGAAGTATTGCTTTATGATGAAGTGATGAATGTTCTATTTATTGTGGAAAGTAAAATTCGGTTTCGTCTAGTTACGCTGGGAACACATTTTAGAGTAAAATGTGAATGAAAACCATACAAAGTTTATCCAAATACGCCCTGGACATGAAACATGTTAATGCAGGGTGTAAATGACTTCAAATGATTGTGTTTTGAATTGCTAAACTTGTCGGGGTAGCATGTATCTTGTCGCTCACTGAATAAATGAATGCTGGTGAAGGGGAGGTTCTGCTCTCTCCATTCTGTTTGACCCTTAATGAAGAGCTGTTGTGCGAATCTTAGCACAAATTGAGGAGACAGTTGCACCTAATTCTCTTGCTCATTTAGTGGTGTGCTGTGGAATGAGAGGGGTGACCACTGTCATGATGGCAGTGGCACATGTCCTCCTGAAAGCCTGGATACCAATCTGGTTGCTTGCTACTCTGTATGTTCAAACAGTCTCTAGTAATATCAGTTATGTAGTTTCAGTTCTTTTATGGTGTTTTGAATATGATGATTTGTCGTGGATCTGACCCATAATTAAAAAGACTGTGCATTTTGAATATGGTGGTAGATTGTTTTGTGTAGGAGAGAGAGAAAGAGACTCCAGAAGGTTCATCCCTGCTGAGTTCAGAGGACCTCCTCTCAAAGGTCACACTCACCAGGGGAGGAAAAAAGGGAGCCTCGCCCCGCCAATCACACAGCCCCCTGCTGGCCATGCAACCGCCCATTGTATCACCATGGTGACACTGCACAGTCTTCACTGTAGGGATACACCAATGGGGAATATTGGGATTATGCCTGTATCCGGTATTTTTTTCAATGTATGTATTTACCGATTCATGTGTGATACTTGCAATTAGCATAACAATAGCAGAACCATAGGTCTAAGGGGTTACAAATGAAATAAAATGCGGATAAATAAACAAGGTAGACATTTACATTTATGGCATTTAGCTGACGCTCTTATCCAGAGCGACGTACATCAGTGTTCAAGTAGTCCACAACTGTTTGTTAAACCTGTAAGCAGCTTAAATCCACACCAACTATTTAACCGAAATACTGCACATTCGGTGCACCTATACAACATCTGTCAAATAATCTTTTTTTTTTGAGTAAGCAGTAGAATACGAGACAGTTAGTCGCTGAGGTGCTCCTTGAAGAGGTGGGTCTTCAGATGAAGAGGGAGTTCATTCCACCACTGAGGGGCTAAGACTGAGAAGAGTCTTGATGCATGTTTCCCTCTTTTTTTGAGCAGCGGAAACTGAAGACGAGCCGTGCTTGAAGCCCTAAGAGGATGAGAAGTGACACATTGTTTGATCAGTGCTGTTATGTATGAGGGTGCAAGTCCATTTTTGGCTTTGAGAGCAAGTATTAAGGACTTGAACTCGAGAACCACAGGGAGCCAGTGGAGGTTTCTTAGCAAAGGTGTGGTGTGAGTGAACTTAGGAACGTTGAACACTAACCTGGCAGCCTGCGTTTTGAATCAGGCTTTAAGTTATTTAGTTACCTTCTGTGGAAGTGTGGCCAGTAGAGCGTTGCAGTGGTCCAGTTTGGAGATAACCAGGGACTTGACGAGTATCTGTGAAGCTTTCATGGTGAGGAAGGGTCGGGTTCTTCTGATGTTGTAGAGAAGGTATCTCTAGTGTTGTGTTTACAATCTGCTTTTCGACAATAAGAAGAGTAAACATTGAAATAACGGTCGAATGCAAACATCTGTCTGAGGCCTTTTCTTATTTAACTGATATTCCAATCCCACTCCTCATACTATTGTCATAAAGAATCTAAATGAATTTGCTTCTTATTAATAGCAGCTTAATCACTGATGACTGCAAGTTTCCCCTTCATGACAATCCTCAGCCCTATTTTTTTAAATAGTTTGAACACTGTCGTGTTTCTCACAGTGGACAATGAAGAGTGAAGAGGACCAGCTTTCTTTCCCTTTCTGACTCTCTCGTTCCTTTCTCAATGGATCAGCCAACCCCTCCACCCCAATCCGTCTTTCATTCTCTCTGTTCTTGCGTCCATTTCTCACGCTCTCTGCTTTAGTCTCTGAGCCGATGTCTTTATTTGTTGGAAAGGGGTGATCAACCCGAGGGCTGTTCTCGTCTTTGTAGCATAAACGAGCTAAAAGCTAAATGCCCCTTTCACAGGGTTGGCAGAATATAGTACTGAATTTTAAGGAAGAATAGCAGAAACACACAGAGACAGAATGAGGCAATGCAGTGAATCAATGAAGTGGTGCTGAGAAGGACACAGGAAGTGTGAGTGAAGCAATGATAGAAACCGGTGAGAGGGAAGGTTGAGAGGTGGATAATATCCTGTTTTTGGTTACCTATATAGTGGCTTCTGGGAGAGTGAGTATTTATATACCCACATGCACGCACACACAAGGCTCTCAGCACCCATATGTGTTAGTAGATTGTGGTAAGAAAACAACCTCCGCTGACTTTGCACCTCCACTGACCTTTCTGCAGCTGGGGAACCTGGGCTTTGAGTGAGAGGTGGAGGGTTTAGCAAGAGGATTTGAAATATCTAACATGAAAAATGAGCATGTCAGTTATCATCTGTTACTGTGACTATATACTAAGTATACAAGAAGCTATGGTTTCTCAATATTGGTGTTCTGTTGCAAGAATGTCCTATTAACCTAAAATCGCATGCTTTTATTAGTCTGTTTTGTTCATTTTTGCCTTTCTTAAAATTACACTAAAAAGAGCTATATTTTAAACATTAACCAGACAGAAACCAGCAAGGGAACTTGCTGTTTGGTTAGATTTAATGTACTTTAATTGATTTCAAAACCAGTCCACAGAATCATGACTGGTTAATCACATCTATTAACACCACTAAAACTGAAAATCGATGTTTCTGTACAACTGTTATAGATATATTGCCCGCACTAGTGGTTCTGTTGGTCTATAGCAGAATGGATGAGTAGAGCGGAAGAACTCTCCCTCTCACATTTTCTCATAGTCGCTCATCCTTCCGCCTCGTTTTGTTATTCCTGCATTACAAATCAGAGCAGTAACGGAGAGACACACATTAACTGTTCTTCTTTTTCTCTGAGAGAGGGAGAGCAGAGAGAAAGGTGTGTGTGTGTGTGTGTGTGTGTGTGTGTGTGTGTGTGTGTGTGTGTGTGTGTGTGTGTGTGTGTG
>JBBJLR010000019.1:816057-829714 GCA_037577145.1 Brachypetersius gabonensis
CACAAGTTTCACCTTTTGAATGGAATTACTGAAATAAATCAACTTTGTCATGATATTCTAATTTTATGACCAGCACCACTGTAAATGGAACATGACGATACACAGATCTTATTCTCCTTCTCTTTATTCTCTGCTCTTCAGCTCCTGCTTCACATTTTTAGTCTTCACTCACCCTCACTCTTAGTTAATGCAGTTTTAAAATAAATATGCTAATATGTACAAAGCTGACAGTCCTGTTCTGCAGGCTGTAGAAAAACTGGGGCTCTAAAAAGCTGAAATTCACACATCACTGGCCTCGAAATTAGCCATACTGTAAAAAATGGAACCATGGACCACAGTGGACACCTGCCTGGAGACAGTATCAACTACTTCTGTTACACTGAAATAATTAGTATAAGTTGTAGAACACTCACTATAAGAGGAAAACACATTTCAGAATGACTTACTTAATATGATGGCTGAGTCAGGAGCCTTGATCCATATAAAATGAAATCACTTAGACTTTCTGGCCTGATTCATCTCTTCAGGGAATTATTAAACCCTCATATATATGGATGTAAAACATACAATTCAAGAGATGAATAGAAATTTGAATTCACTACTTTAAAACGTTTTCTAACATTCCATTCTTTAGGAAATATTAGTAAAGTACAAAAAATGTAAAAGTAAAAAGTGTTTCAATACTGCTCAAGTACTGATTTAGCTGTAGAACCGCACTGAAACAACATATGTCCAGCATATCAACATCTAAACTGAAACTGGGAGCTTTCTACTTTTTGGGAACTATGAGTGAGTGCAAAGTAGTGCAACTTCTGGACCAGCAGTGGAGAATAAAATGAAAAACATCAAAAATAAGTTCCTGACTCACTAGATAAAGTGGAACTGAGCAAAGATTTAAAAAATCCTCATAGCTAAACTTAATAAGCAAAAGTAGTGGTTGAGTCTTCAGTTATGCTGTATCATGTCCTCATAGGCTGTTTGATGTGGGAGGTCAGAGATCAGAAAGGAAGAAATGGATCCACTGCTTTGAGGATGTAACTGCCATCATCTTCTGTGTGGCTCTGAGTGGATACGACCAGGTGCTGCATGAAGATGAGACTACGGTGAGTTAGAAATATAAACACACTCACAAACACTCAAGCCACTTTCGGCACTGCATATACAGTCAAATCTGCTCTGAAACATTATTACATAAAAGCATTTTTATTTCATTAAAAAAAGATTGAAAACAAATCTCATGAAAATAAAAGTTGCACAATAATTTGCACAATAAAAAGTTGCAAAAGATTTCAGTATTTTCTATTATATTCCATGCTAGGATATAATACTAGTGATTTTTTTTTTTACATTGTGTTTTACATTGTGGCACTGCTATTATAACTCTAAAACAGTGTTACATTGCAATGTTTTATTTTCTGTGCCTTTGAAATTTGAATCTTAGGGTGTGACTGTGTTCATGAAACTGTCGATTACATCTCCACAACTCCTGTCTGGTTGCCGTCGTGTCGTTTGCATATAGTTTGACCAGAACAAGAGAGCACAGTGAGCAGGATGTGCATCAGCAGTTTCATGAGTCAGTTGCATGTAGATATTGCTGACTCTTATCACTGTATAGAATGTTACGGCAGGTTTTATGTAAATTATCCAAAAAACTAAAAATATCCTTCTACTTCCCATGTTCCTACTGACTTTTTTAATTGGTAGGGCACCCAGAGTTACACATAGGAAAGCAGGTCATTTCTGTCCACACATTATTCGTATCACTCATGAGTGAGCACTACTGTAGATACATTTTCTCTGTGTTTTAGTCTCTATACAGGTACTTATTTTAGAAGCAGAATGTTAGCATTATAATCCTCTGGTTTGTTTTAATTTGCTTACATTTCAGTATTTGATTTCAGTATTTTTATATTTTAAAAACAGTTTCTGAGAAATGTACTTTAACTATGAATGAAAAAAATATGAATAATATAAATTAAAGTACCAAACAAAACTTCCTGTAAATGTAAACTTCAACTCTCGGTATCCGTATGGGACCAATTTTTGTTATCGTCAGTTGCTCGTATCTGTGCACCACTTCCCGGTAAGGAAATAAATATAAATCAATGATGATTACTGCATATTTTATTGTGCCAATAACGTGTTACTTCAGGATCGGGGTGGCAACGTCTGTTGTACAGTTAGTTTCCTCACATCTAAGAAATGCAGTCTGTAATTGTTGCTTGACCTTCAGACAGAAAGCAGGCTATGTTTAAGCCATGCAAGCCCCACAGAGACACGTACTTTAATGGCAAAACATGATTTTCTGTTAACTTCTGGTGCTTTGTGACTTGTGTTTTTAAATGGCTCATGGTAGAAACATGTGTGCTTATAAAAAGTTCACACATAAAAGTGGAGACCCTACAGGAAACGGAAGCAGTCACTGCATATGAGCTAAAGTTATTAATAGGGAGCGTAGAGTCTCTCAGACACACACATGCTTGTGTAAACTCTCTGGCTCTCTTATTTTTCCCTTTTATATTTTATCCTGTCTACCTTTTTGTATCTTGTACCTTTCTCTCCTCCCCTCCCTCTCCCTCCTCCATAAACATACACAGATGCGCAGCTTCTCACACTAACCGTATCCACTTCTGTATGTGATCTGCACGGGACTGTGTGACTGTTCCATCTGAATCTGTTCTGCCTTTCCTTTGCTCTAGCCGTGGTGTGTGCGTGCGTGCGTGCGCGCGTATATGTGTGTGCGCGCGTGTATGTGTTGGGGGTTGAGGGAGGGGTGCAGCGGTCGGTTGTGTTGTGATATGAAGCCTGTTTGGTCATGCTGGCCTTCTCCGGCGGCTACCTGCTGCCTCCTCTGCATCTCCGTCTCTTCCTCCGATCGTCTCAGCTCCTCTCCTGCCATCTCTCACCGTCGGCTCTGCTCTCTAATCAATCACCAATCGCTAAAACCCCAAAACTGGTTCTACAGATGACCCATCCACCAGAATCCACCAGGTATGAACGCTCCTACTGCCACAAGCAAATACCAGTAAAACTAACTTAGTTTGAAGGCAGCACTCTCATCTTTCCGCTGATGTGTAATGGAAGTGGCTTTCTGTTTTATTTCCTTGCACTTCATTGTAAACTATCATGAATCTTTTAGCAGTGTTCTTGCTTTTGGAAGTGTTGGGCAGAAGGAATACCAAGAAACCTCCATGAATGATTGGCTAATTCTATAGCATTAAATCAAATGTGACTTTTTCAATGGCTCTTCTTACTGCAACTGAAATCATGACCTTTGTGTAAACTATGACCAGAGTGCCTGCTTCCAACTATACTAATTTGATGTGACTACTCTGTATTTAACCTGAGCTTATAAACTGGAGAAATAATTACTGTTAATGTTCCCAACGCTGTCTATACTATGCTATTAAAAGCTAACATGCCGGGGGATGTGGCATTCTGATTAATTAGATCACTTACGGAATTAAACATTTTCAGATTTTCTGACCTCTTCTCTACAACTCCTTTCCCTTTCATTGGTTGCTGTACTGTGATTGTACACAATGTGTGTGTGTGTGTGTACCTGAGACTACTTGGTTATATGTTTGAAGTGCAGGGCCGAAGTTTGACAGCTTCTTTTTTTGATCCCGCAGAACCGAATGCACGAGTCCTTGAAGCTGTTCGACAGCATCTGCAACAACAAATGGTTCACAAGCACCTCCATCATTCTTTTCCTTAACAAGAAGGACATATTTGAGGAGAAAATAAAGAAGTCGTCCTTAACTATCTGCTTCCCTGAGTATACAGGTAAATTCTTTGCCCAGCTAAGATGCTATTCTCTCAGCCTCAATCCAGTCAAAATGAAGAAGGTAACAGAGATCAATTGGGGCAAGGTATGAAGAGTACAAAAAAAATACTGGGCAGTAAGAACTGCAAATCTCCAGGAAAGATAATCTTTTTTCTATTTTTTGGATGACTTCTCGCCCATTACCTGGAAAGGCTCCATGCTTTCGGGTCTGGTTTATATAGGAAGGCAGCCAAGTTGGCAGCCCCCTCCATTTCCATTCTGTACAAGCTCTTAGCCACTTATCTCGCCATAGCATTTATTGTATTACCATGTTTCATCAAACATCCACAATGTCAGGCTTGCAACGCATTACATGATACATCACAAAAATGTGTGCTTCATTTTTAGTCTTCAGAGTTTTCATTACACCCCCTTTGCTTTTCCTCTCTCCACTGCTTTTGTGCCACTGCTTTGTATATTTTCCTGTTGTTTACAAACCTGTCTGCAATCTCCATCTCTGCTCTCTGTTCCTGTTTACCATCACTCCATTCCCTGTCCTTGTGCTCTTCTTGGCCTGCCTTTCTGCCTCATTATGCGCTCCAGGCCCGAACACGTTCACGGAGGCGGTGGCTTACATCCAGTCGCAGTACGAAAGCAAGAACAAGTCCTTCCACAAGGAGGTGTACGCTCACATCACCTGCGCCACGGACACCAACAACATCCAGTTCGTCTTCGACGCGGTCACTGACGTCATCATCGCCAACAACCTGCGTTTCTGTGGCCTTTACTGATTCAGACACGCTGGAGAAGGCTGCACCTACTGCGGTGTTCTTGGATATTGTGGTGTGCCTGTTTTATTCTCTATGTCCACCTCTCCAGTGGAATTAGACAACAATAGAGTGTAAGCTAAAGAAAACTAACCACACGGCTTCCCCTGTGGTCATCATAAGGGGACATGTTAAATTGATCCAAAAAAAAAAATTGATCCCAATGATTAATCCTGGCATGATGTGTGGGTTATATGACTAAAATTTTAATCTGCCCACTTAATGGGCACAGCTTAATTGAGCTGGAATAGGGATGCCAAGCTGTCCTCATTCTCCGAGCACCCCATTTCATGCCCCAAAATCAAATTAAACTTCAATGATTTCCTTTTTCATCTGATCCAAAAGCCCAAAGGACCTGTCACAACATAGCTATCAAGTCATATATTTGGATTAGTAGATCAGTCAGTGCTGTACAAAGTATGAAACACACAAAACCATGTAGCATTGTTTGCCTTAAACAGCTATAATTTTACCAGTTGTATATGATAGTGCTTCAAAGTTGCCTGAAACTTGGAGTGCCACAACAGATTTCATGGGTATTGTCAAGACTTGAATGCTGATGAAACTCTATGGGTGACATTTAAATGACATTAAAAGCAGCTAATGCCATGAGCTACTACTAAAATAGTACTGAGTACTGTCTCAACAGCTTGAAGGGTAGTCTCTGTTTGCTACTCAGTGCTGTCTATAATTTACTTTAACAGTTTTCATATTAAACACCTTAAACATTCATTACTTTTCCATTTTAACAGGAATGATGAAAGTAACACTTAACACTTTGAATGACAACTATTTTGAAAACAAAAAACTCTAAAATAGATATCAAGATAGATCTGCATCTAGGGACTTGTGATACTGGTAATATGATGGACATGTGTTGGGCTTTCAGATAAGTTGTGTATAACTGTCAGGTTTTAAAAGGACCGTAATTACATTTTGATTTAGGCAGCAGGAAGTTAAATTCCTTCTTGGAATTTAAAATTGGGTTAAAAATGGTCCCTTTGACTTATCCAAGAACTGTCTTTTTTTGACTGGCTAGTGTTGATTTAGACTAGGCAAAACGAACCATCTCTATTTCCCTAGCATTATCCATCCATGTCAGTCTGAATCAGAGTCAGTTTGGCTCAGCTGGTTTGCCTCAGGTTGTTTGCTGTTTTTAATTTAGCCCTGTGAAGGCCTCCAATCAGTTTCTCTTTTTGTCCCCCAAGTAGGTGTTGATGGCCTACCTCACCTGTCATCAGAAATGCTAGATTATTCAGTTTAAGAGTATGAGGATATCATGGGAGAGCGAAGGAGTAGGGGCAAGCAGTGATTTGTAATTGTGGAAAGACGTCACAGGCCGAAGTGTGTTTGGGTATCTGTGGATTAATTAGAAAGAAAACAGCTGTTGTAGCTGCGGTTACACAGGCCTGTAGGGGGTAGACAGGGGACAAGTCACAATGTTCTTTCTGGCGTTTGCCTAATAAGGAGTGGTCTCCACTGAGAAAGCTGTATAAGAATTCTGAGGTAGTCGTTCAGCTGACTGGGCCGGTGTTTAATCTGAACCTTTTGTCTGTGTGCCCATGGGCATGTGGAGTTACACTGCTGTTAGTAATAGTAGATCACAGTGCTGTACTTATCACATGTGTTGGGGTTCTTGCTTGTCCCCATTACTCCTTGCCCAGGGTTGCATTAACTGTATTATTCAGTAGTTTCCCACCATGGCCCTGAAGTATTCCTGCCCTACACATAATGTTGTTTTACCTGCTTTAACACACCTGATCCAATAAAGTAATTTCAATACCAAGTTGAAGTTAGGTGGGTTAGAAAAGACAAAATATAAATCCAGGATAATCCAAGTCCAGAGTCAGGAACCACAGGGATAGGCTTCAGCCAGTCATTTAAGTGACTGGAGCCAATCGCTCTAGAAAAGAAAGCATTCTTTATGATATTATATGACATTCTTTTCATGATAAAACGTGCAAAATACTCTTCTGCTGAAATAAAAGCATCAGGGTTTGTGTTGTACACAGCAGCTTTGTGACAGGCAAGAAGTGCATTCTGACTCAGCGTGCTCTCAGTGTCTCAGCTGGAGGGTCATTATCGCTCTTATCCCAGAGGCAAAACAAACCCCCAACCCTCCTACTTGTCCAACTGTGACACAAATTTCATGCCGACACTGATCTCCTCCAGCTTCTCTTCTTCTTGTTTAATGTCTCTCTTTCTGTCTCTTTTCTCATTTTTGCTCCTTGTCAAGAAGATTATAGACTTCAGGTTGTAAGGCCAAAGCAAAAAGGAGGAGGTGAGACGTCAGCCCGCAGGCTTATGGGAAATGAAGTTTTTGGCCAATGTAAAAAGAGATTTGTGGGCAACTGAGTCAGCACACCACTGAATGACTAATGGCTGGTTGTTCCTGTGGTTTTACCTGGGCTGCAGCAGCTGGTGCTGTGGTCAGGCTGCAGTCACTGTGGACTGTGATGTATAATTGGATAGAAATGATCCATTTGACATTGTATTACATGCTGGAATGAGATTTTTCACTGGTGGAAAATGCATTTGCAGAGCAGTTTAACAGGGACTGTAAAATGTAGCGCTCCTAATTTTGGGTTTCACACTATCCAAAAGTGTCCAGATGTTTTTCAGATAGCCACCACCTAGTACTCCAGCACCTCATTCAATTCACTGCAAGTGCCAATAACACTACCATTTATTGGTCATTCAGCCAAAACACATGATTAGTCATAAAACATGGCGCTCAAAGCACATTTGGTTAGTAGTTTTAAATAATGCTGTCTAGATAAGATTAGAGGAATCGGGATTAGAGAAATAATTAGTGTAGGTGCAAGTGCCAAATGCAGAGTGCCATCTGTCTCCCACTTTTATTCCAAAGTCTCTCCTTCTAGCAACTAGATTTATCAGTCAGAAGTCATCATACACCCTGTTGTGTTTTCCTGGGTGTGATCGCAGTGTTTGTGTCTGTCAGTTTTATGTCTACCTGCTGTAGTTATTGTGTCTTGTGTCACTGCTCTTAATTATTTATTGAAAAATGGATGTGTATTTGCATTTATGTATTTATATGAAATAAATGAAATACCACTTGAAACTCAATGTGTGCTCTATTTGTGCCTCAAGTCTCTCCCTCCTCTTTTCAATCTGCATTCATTCTGAATACTGTTAAGATTTATGGTAGAGGCTTCCAGTAGCTTCATCAGATCAGGACACATCTGGCTTCAAACAGATCAGGACTGCTTCCGTTCTCCTGTTTGCTCTTCTTTTTGTTGTGGGCTGCAGTGTGCCCTCTACCTTGGCCATGACTCCCTTTACTCTCGCTAACCTTTTCTGCGTTCTCTCTGTCTATCCCTCCGTTCTGTTCCTCTCCTGCAGAATCGCATGCACGAGTCTCTTATGCTGTTCGACTCCATCTGCAACAACAAATTCTTCATTGACACTTCCATCATTCTCTTCCTCAACAAGAAAGACCTGTTTGCTGAAAAGATCAAGAAATCTCCCTTGAGTATCTGTTTCCCAGAGTATACGGGTAAGAAAATGGCTGAACACTGACTTGCACTCCCATCTTTGCCAAGCTCACACATTATCATTTGACAGATTTTTGGAGAGTTAGGCTTACAAAGCTTAAACCAGCTGACAGAGAAATGGTTAAAAAGGGAATGATGTTTTTCCATAGATCTTGGTATTCAATTCTGTAGCACTTTGACTTTATCTGACTGTAAATAACTGGCTTTGGCTTTTGCAATAAATTTTAAGGTCATTTTATAGACTTTATATTAACGAAATAGTGACCCTAGCCTATATTGTGACCCATAGATTTATTCTGAAGGGGAAATGGGGCAAGAAACCCTCCCTTAGGAACAGGTCAGCTGTTAAATATTTGCACACAGGTTCATCTTGTATAAGAAGCCATCAAGATTATATAAGGGCAGGATGTTCCTACTCCCACAGTAAGAAGCTTCTCAGATGAATCTAGCATCAATTTTTATCTAATTTTTGCACAATTAATCATTTGTCATTCTGTCTCTGGATTATTCTATGTTTTAACTGGTGCAGCACTAAAAGTCTTGTTTAATATAAAGGTTTATTTGCCTTGATTTGTTTACTGCATTTATTATAATACAAAAGACAAAACAAAATGTACTTAAATGTAATTGTTCGTTATTTAAACTATCGTGTAAATGTCTGTAAAAATAATTCTAATCCTAGACACACTCCATAGCAAAGGTAATGATTATTATATCCAGCACATGATACTAATACTGGCTCGTTCAGTGAACAGCTTACTGTCTTTATAATGGCAGGCAATCTAAATAGTGTAAGATGTACCGAAGGAGTATTTTTTTTCCAGTGTTCTGTGAGGATTTTCCCCCCAGAGGTCTGCCTTTACTTTTTTCTTTTCCTAAGAAATATTATCTTCTCTCCTAAAAACGATTCTTTCTGCTCCTCATGCTCCTATACTTTTTGTATCTTGTACAGCAAAGGTTTCTTGGAGAATAAATTCCAGTAATAAACTAACCTTCCCCATGTTGTCCTATGTGACATGATAAGTATTTCATCAGTAATCTTCAGAAATATGGCAAATTTTATTTAAAGATTTACAAGTAATAGTGCCAAAATCCTAATGATATTCTTGAGCCTGAAAGATGGGGTGTAAGAAAAAAATATATAGTTCAATGGCACTGTCCTAGTGAGTGCTTTCGAAAGCTCTGAACAGACTTTGTACAATAGACAGTGAGAGAGAATGTTCTCTGTGTGAGTGTCCGTGTCCGTGTGTGTGTGATAGACACCCGCTGGAGTTGTTGAGGTGTGGTGGTCAGCTCAGGGCTGTCTTTTAGAGCCTGTAGTGCTTGGGCCAGGCTTGGGCAGCCGAAAAGAAGAGATGAGCCCTGAGGGACGGCTGCCGTCCTGTCTGTGTCTCTCACGCACGCACGCACGCACACACACACACACATTCACACTCCCCTGCTCACTCTGCTGCTCAGCAGCCCCGTCACTCTTATCTCTCTTGCCACAGAGCTCATTTAGAGGCTACCTTTTACACCCAGCTCTTGTCTTACAGCAAGATGACTTGTGCTAAAGGCAGAAAAAAGAATGGCTTTAAAAAATTGAAAAAAATGAGGTGTATGTGATGAGAGCAGGTGGCAGCGAGAGTTGAGTTATCTGTAGAGAGTATTTGAAGATCCTGATGTGACGTGTCAGCAGAAGTAAAGGCTCAGGCCAGTCTATTCTCAATTCTATTGGTCTCTCTCTCTCTCTCTCTCTCTCTCTCTCTCTCTCTCTCTGTATCTCTTTCTCCCTGTATCTCTCTCTCTCTCTCTCTCCCTGTATCTCTCTCTCACATTTTACCATCTACTAGGTTATGTTCTCTTTATTATTTACTTTTTTTTCCCACGACTGTCTACTTCCGGACACAACAGCATTTCAAAACGTTTTATGTTGGTTTTAAAATTTAAAAAGCCTCTGAAGGTTGTTGACAACTCACTGGAATGTCATCTCTTGTTCTTTCTCTCCTCTCCTTCACTTTCTCTACCCTACCTTTCTCCTCCTTTTACCTTCTGTCTTCTCTAACCTGCCCCTCTCCACAGGCCCCAACACTTATGATGATGCAGCTGCTTACATCCAAGCACAGTTTGAGAGCAAGAACCGCTCACCCAATAAAGAGATCTACTGTCACATGACCTGTGCCACAGATACAGGGAACATCCAGGTGGTGTTCGACGCCGTCACTGACATCATCATCGCCAATAACCTGCGAGGCTGCGGCTTGTACTGAGCCCTTCCCTCTCGAGCCACTTCTTTGGAAATGATTAAAATGCAAGTTGGGAAATAATAATAATGATAATTTTAAAATAGGCATATACATATATATAAATATATATATATAATGTTTTTAGTTTGTCTTTCCAAGAGCTGCCAACAGAACTGATTTCTTATAGAAACCCAGCCTTTACAGTTTTAGAACAAAGTTGGGACCTTTTTTTTTTCTCCTTTTTTTTTTTTTTCTTCTTTGCTGTTTGATGTTTTATTTTCCCCTGTTTTTCCACTGTGTCTTTGTTGTTTTAACTACACAATCCTCATTTTTGTTTTCAAAATGTCTTTCTTTTACTATATTTTTATGTTTTTGTTTATTGTATGTATATTTATTACATGTATATCAGTCGGGGGGCTGACGGGTACACATATTGCCTGAGTACACAACATTACAGTAATTATGTGATGATATTAAAAAGAAATGATGAAGAGAGCTTATCAATGGCTAAGACAGTTTTGCTAGTAGTTGTGAGCACTACAGTTGGGGTCAGGCAAGCCAAACGATGGTTGTAGCGTGTCCCAGTTCTTCGGGTTTTAATCAGACTGGTTTTTCATGGCGATTCATTCATTCTGTTCAGCTGTCAGCGAGAAAGGAAACCCCAGGATTGCACCCTACGAGCTTCTTTTCTCGTTTTGTTACATCTTGTTCACTCTTTCTGTTCCAGTCACTGAGGTAGGCCAGCTTTATTCGCTGTGTATGTTCGGGGCCATATAGCATACGACTTTGAGGCCCCCCAACCAGTCTTGATGATTGAAATTGTCATATCAGTGCCAACCTTCTGAGATTGACGGGTCTGGGAGTAGTTCTAGCCACACTAGATCACTATAACGAAAACCTATTAACACTGTCATGTAAGGAACTTGTACTTTTTTATTGTTAATTAATTTATTAATTTATTTATTGATTGTTTGTCCCACACTTCTTCTCACATACCCCACTCCCTTCTGTACTTCCATACCCCAACCCTCCCGAAGCTTCTGTCCTGCTTCCAGTTTTTTCTCTTCTCCTAGACATCCTGTTTTAGTTGGTCTCCAGGCTGGGTAATGGAGTCAGTCCTCTTCTCACAGGTCCTGTCACACATAGCATGACCCTTCAGCCTTTGTATAAAGAAAACAACTACCTGCTTCACTGAGATAATGTTGAGAAAAATTATTAATAAAACCCACAAAAAAGGCAAAAAGAGCAAAAACGAAAAAAAAAGGAAAAAGAAACACAGCAGCAACAAAAAAACAGAGCATCGTGTACGCTGGGTGGGGGAGGGGGGAACATGGGGGGTTGAGGAAAATAGACAGTCACAACCAATGATATGATGGCATATGGGTGATGATCATTGGGGTGTGTGACTTTGTAGAAAGCTGTAGATCCTCTGGTTCTAGAATCTTTACAAGTAGACTTAATCCAAAAAAGAATGACTATGACAATAATAAACAATGATAATGAAGATAACAATATCGATGATGATTCTGTAATATTATTAAAAGTATATTTCTTGTGCTTTGTAGCTACAGAACATTTTTTTTCTCTCTCCCCCTTTTTTTAAAAAAAAAAAAAAAATTTGCAAAGGTTCCCGCAATCCACTCTTGAACCGTTCTTACTGACTTACCAATGTTGACGTTGAACTGTATCAATTCTTTTTTTTTTTTTTTTTTGCCTGTTTGCCCTGCATTGCAGTGTACTTATTTAAGCCCAAATAATGATAAATGTATCTATTTTTTATTTGATTCTTGGAAGAACCACTCTTCGGTGCGCAGGCCCCGTCCCGGTGCTGGAGAGGGCGGGCCAAATGCGTGTGGCTGTACAGATTTCATGCGCTTTCTCCTCCTCATGCTTTTTTGGGGGGTTTTGGGGAATTGTACTCAAAATAATTAAAAAAAAAACACCTTCCAGGTCTGCATAGAAAAGCACAGCTCTCACTCAACACACGTAGATTTGGAACGATGTATCTCTACTCCCTCTACCTGCCTTCTTAGTTTGACTTGAGAAAAGAAGACGAAAAAAAAACCTGAACTGTGTATAATGACACAAACCAGTTACGCTTTTGGATTTTCTTTTCTTCCTCCTGCCCTTTCCCCTACTTTGTTTTTCTTTCATCCTTTAATTTTTCCTCTCCCAGTGAATGCTTTCTGTGCTGCTTATTTCTCCCTCTTCTTTAGTGAATGGTTGTTCTTTCATGTGGGATGTTCGTGCTGGAAAACCAATCGAATGTAGTGTTTACATTAAAAGCCACAGTTTTCATGATGACAAACTCTGGGTGCTCCAGGTGTGATTGTTGTCCATCTCACTTTATTTTACTTCTTTTTTTTATAAGCTGTGGTATATGGATATCATAATACCCATATGCCCAAATGTCTTTATATATGTGCATCAAACATTATCATAACAGCCCCACATCTCACATCAGCTGTTTTCCACTGTTTGTGTGTAACAGGGCCCTCAAGGTGGAAGAACAGGGCAAGATAGCCGACAGGGCAGCCCAACAGTGAGGTAGACATTTTAGAAGAAAACTTGCCACTCAGGGATGGGCTGTGTGAGGACCAGAGTCACCCAGTCACAGCAAGGAGTATCTGCTAGAAACAACGGGACAGAGGAATGTCAGGTTGATTGTGCGACAGTAATCTTAGTTTCAAAATTGTGTATATAAATAAAAAGAAATTGTATTTATAAATCATCAGCCAAGCCTTAGGGAAACAGGTAATGGAGGAAAAATTGTTTACCTTTACCTCAAATGTAGCTGATCATTCCTTTTTTTTAGTTTTACCCTAAAACTCTGAGGCTGAAACAGCTAATGATTCATTCATTTGTAGTTTTTTGCTTTGTGCAAACTGTATTGGTTAACTGTCTTTAAATGACATCATCTCAGACTTGTGTTTTCTGAGACATGAATGTCAGACCACATAAGCAGGAATATTTTAATGACTGCATTCTTCTCTTTTGATAAAAAAAATCATATTTGTGATGTACCTACTGGTTGGGCATTACCCTTCCAGCACAAAACTAAAGCAAACTTGACAAATGTCTTAGATGTTCTACTCGTACCATACCATACCACTTGATTTATAAAGCACTTTAAAACAACAGCAAGGCTGACCGAAGTGCTGTACAACAAAACCAAACACAAAACACAGAGACGCACAAAACAGTAGATAAAAAACAGGTACAGATAAGAGTCAAGAAATGATAAAATGGGTATCAACCGCATAAGTCACCACCTCACACTGGGTCGAAAGCCAGGGAGTAAAAGTGTGTTTTTAAACGGGATTT
>JBBJLR010000019.1:831164-846291 GCA_037577145.1 Brachypetersius gabonensis
GAAAAAGCCCCATCACCTCTGAGTTTACAGCGTGATTTTGGAATGGATAAGAGCCTCTGGTCTGCAGACCTGAGAGAACGGGACGGTATGTAAGGGTGCAGAACTTCAGACAGGTAAAGGTTACTCAGGATGAAGTTGAGTTGCTTAAATATCAGTTTCACCGCCATTCCTTTAACTGAGGGGCTGGAATTCCACACATATTCCATACCCATCTGTTTGAATTTAACATGTCCTATACAATATTCTATATTGTTGAGATCGTAAGAGATGTCTAAATGAGTTACGTTTTTGATAAGCATATAGCCTATACAAATAACTCTTTTTCTGTAAAAAGAAATAACTGCTTTTGATTGAATTACTCTCAGGCCTGACAACAAAGAACACTAACACATTGTGTTGTTTCTGATGCATGGTGGCAGATTATTGCTCTTCAGTGAAAATGAGAACATTTTGTTTTAATGCTAAAACAGCCAAAGTGTCGCAAGAAATTTTGTGAGCTGATGAGCAAATATAGGCTACAAGAACCTTAACACAGGGTAAAAAAAAAAAATCTCCTTGCTTGTGGATCATGCTTTGTAAAAGTAGTTGTCAGATATTTTGTGAGGTAGATCAAAAGACCTGGGTAGATAATTGAACAAGCACCGCTAAAATAAATGCAACTTGCAGTAATAGTAAGAAATAAAAAGCCAACTTAATGAATACGGTAAAAAAACAATTGGCCTTGGGTGGTAGGAATGTTTTTGTTTCGTAATATTGACCTCATAGCAGTGTCATTAAAATATGGACCAATTAAGTAAATGTCAGGGAATTGTAGATTTATAGTAGAATGGGGGATTATTGGGTCAAAATGAGTAGATCTCAAAATTTCAAAACGAAGAAAATGACCTTTTGCCTATATAGTGTAAAACAGCCTCACAGAACTGTTACTCTGGGGTGCATGATTCATACAAGCCCACTTCAGGGGGTATAAATACACTGTTCAGAACTAAAAAGGGCTCAGATTGGTCTTCGGAAAACAGATTACATTAGCAACTTTCAACCAACGAACCTGGACTGCTTCCTGCATGAGTTCCGAAGGTTATGATACAGGGCCGAAGTGATCAATCTTTTTCGCCTGCCTGCAGCCTCCCACTGCGGGTGACGTCTTCTCTGGCACCCTGCCTCGTCGCAGGGCTGGAGGAAGTGTGCCTTTAGCCAGCGTAGTAAATCTGGGAGACGTGAAATATTTCCCCAGCAGAGCAGCATGGGTGGGAGGAAGGAGAGAGATGCTCAGACACCATATCCCACAAACCGTCATGTTCAGGCTCTGTCTAGTTGGAAAGATATACAGGGAGTGTGAAAGATAAAGGGAATGTGGAGGCTTGTGCTGTCTAGCGGACCCTTCATCAAAGCTTATGATTGTTGGTGCAACCATGATGGGAATATAACATCAGCTCCGATTATGCCGTAGACAGGCAAAACATAAAAGGCAATGGATCAAAGCCTTTTTATAACAACACCTGCAAAAACCTTTAAATAACAAGGTCATGTTGGCACCATGCTTGTTTACAGAGATAATTATGGATCACAAGCACTGTTAGGTGGTATTAATAAAATGCGCAATATTTTCGTAAGTATGCGTTTTAAGTAATACAGTTAATGGGCAAAATCAAAGTTTCATGTAGTACATTGTAAAAGTTAACATTCACTCAATTCATATAGAACCCATTCCGAAATCATTATTTTTGTGACGTTGATTTTGTGGCCTCTTCCCTTTACATAAAAATTATAAGGTCTAGTGTTTTACAATTTTAGCATCTTAACAGCTTCTTTTAATTGAACAGCTATGCTCTGTTTCTCAAATGGGACCAAATACAATATTGTACACTTTAAACCGAAAGAAGCCCTGTATTCCAGAAAGGAAAGCGTCTATTTAATTGGTTCTAGGTATTTGCGTTTCTCTCCTCAATCAGTCTGAAATGTCCAGTAAATCACTCAGTTAACTTATGTTTTTTGTTAAAAAAATACAATTAAATCATAAAATTTAGTATATACCTGCCACCAGTGGTTGACTGTTGGTATACACACATGTATCACCCAGCACTAGATGACAGTGTAATCCACCCTTTATTAATGTGCTATTTGAGAGTGCTTTCTCTGTTTTGGAATAAATTCAAGCTGAACACCTAGCTGGGTCGAACTGCCCTGAAACAAATTACTGTGGGATCGTTTAGAGCAGTGTGCAGGCACTTTATAATTTTTGCCCTCCAGGGCTTTGCTCCGTTGCCGCCTCTGAGCAGGTTTAAAGAGAGCACCATGCGTCAGCATAAAAGTGCCATATTTCACATTGAGAAAGCGAGAGAGAGAATAGAGGCTGACAAGAACGCCGTGGAAGGGCGGGGGAGGAAGACATCCAGGGACGAAAGATCTGAAGGAGAGTGTGGACAAAATCGTCCTTCTCCCTCTTCTGGCGGCGGAGGCTAACAACCTGGTTCTGTATTCCAGTCTGCTGCATAAGATCAATTTAACCTATGGAAACAAAGCAAAATTTGCTTACACAAAGCATTCTACCTGTCTGCCACAGTGTAATGCTCTGAAATCTTATAGCTATCGCTGGCTTCTTTATTGCTTGTCCTCCATGTTTTGCTTTAGTTAGACATTCATCCTTTCCTTCAGTTTTTAGTGCCTTACCGTTCTACCATCCATACCACTCAAAGTGTCAAACTGATGTGATGTCTAGGTATGCCCTAAAATTCAGTATCTGGTCCTTGTCCCTGTAAGCTACTTTGCTTTACACACACACACAGGTTATTTATAGTGCAGCACCATCGCCTGCCTGTTGCTAGGAGACGGCCTGCTGCAGATTTCTTCGGCAAGCAATCCCCATCGCTTACATCACACACAGTTTCATGCATTTTGTCATTTTGTCTTTAAAGGCCAGTTCTGTTATTTCAAAAGCACAAGGCACAATACACGACAAGGACGCTGGCTAAATGCACAGTGATGGAGATAAATATATGAGTGATTCAGCCTGTGAGAGCACAGTAATCATTGGAGTTAATGTTTATTGTTAATGCTGCATGTATTTCCAGACTGAGGACACTACAGCGTAGAAGAATGGCTGCAGTAGCTGGCTGTTCAATACTGCTGTCTTCTCTCATGCAGAATTCAGGAGATTGTCAGCATCTACAGCTGCTGCTGTACAACCGAGGGAGTGAGATACAGTAGAGAGAGTGTAGCATCCATCCGTAGGTTCAGGAGGCTGCATGAGGGGGTTGGGATTTGTTTTCCGTGCTCATGCTGAGTGGTCCACTGACCCTGATGCTGATCACATTTATCCCACAAAGGTCAGCGCCCTGAGTCAGCTGTTGCTGTAGAAACTGCCTCACTTGGTCTTCTGGTGGAATGATGCATCACATAGATTGCCTTTTCTTCACCGCTACCCATCACACCTGTGCCCTTAGACCTACCACATTCAAATATAGTCACCACTAAAGTGCATTAGATACTATTGACCCACAGGCACTCAGATGCGTATGATGCTGCATCATCCTTTGCCTGTTACAGGATGATCGAAAGCACTGGATTGTGTTTCATACAAGCAACTGTGAATTAAAAACCTTCAGTTATCCAGACAAGTACATAAAAATATAAAAGACATTGGACTTCCAATACCCGATACCTCTTCTATTCAGCTGCAGCTTCCTTAAAGGGCCTGTGTTCTGGTGTGTGTAAATGAGCTCTGTTCTGATTGGCTGCCCTTTATTGTTTCTCATTCAATAATATGGACAAAAGTAATGGGATGCCTGACCCCCACAAAAACCGGCCAAGACACAAAGCTGCGTTCTCCACGCACTCACGAGCCCAAATAACCAACAGACTTTCAAAATAAAAGGATTTGAAAAAAAATCCTGCATTAATGCAATAATTGTCATCGTTAAGTAAATAAGGCGTTAGGGTGATAACTCGTTAACTTGCCTATCCCTAATATACATATAGACATATTTATACATGCTCCCAAAACACTTTAATTTCATTTTAAACTAACTACCCTTAATTTAATTTTAAACTCACTACCCTCACTATTGCACTGCTAGAATGTGAAATACTGATGTATAGACTGCACTGTAATTCATGCATGGATTTTATTTGGAATGTGCTATCAATTCCTTTGGTATAAGCAGGTAAATACAGCAATAAATTCATTTAATTTACAGTAATAAAAATACAGGGCTTTAAGAAGACCAAAATGAAAAACACGAACACTCGAGGCGCTCCACGGGGGATATTCTGGACTGCAGCTGCCAGAGATGTGTCAAAGGGCAGCAGCCAATCAGTAGCAAGGAGAACTAAATAACATTCTCTGATTGGCTACTGACCACCTCTGAGTACAGCAGTATTCCACCATCCCAAAGTGCTCTGTCTTTGTGTTTTTTATAAAATGTATAATTATAATGCCTAAAGTTTCCAAACCCCCTCGTCCTTGTGCTGGACGAGGCCCAGACATCACAAAAGCAAAATAATGTGAAGGATATCGGCAGTTTACGCGATAGTGCGGGGGTTTCAGCAAACATTTATAAGCATTTATGGGTTTGTGCTAAATCACAAAAACAGAGATTGGAGTGTCCCTTTGCAGCTATAACAACTTTCACTCTCCTTGGGAGGTTTTCCACAAGACTTTGGAGTTTCTTTGGGAATTTGTGCCTCTTCATTCTGTATATGTGAGGTCAGGCACTGATGTTGAATGAGAAGACTTGGCTCACAATCTTCATTCCAGCTTATCCCAAAGGTGTTGGATGGGGTTGAGGTCAGTGCTCTGTGCGGGCCAAGATTGCCTTTCACTGGAACACAGGTGTGTCCCAATACTTTTGTCCATATAGTACATGTTGTGAAACTTATGAAAGTGTTTACATACTATGTTAAACTCTTTCATAAGAAGCAATAGGGGACAATATGTTTTCCTTGATATAGGGCCTTTAAAATATACCTTTTGCATTGCCAGTAAAATGGGACCCTCTGGGACAGCTCACTCAATCTTAAGGTCATCATGACCAATGGCAGCCATCAGTTAGAGCGTTATAAAGGCCCACAGAATTGGGCTGTCGAGCAGTGGAAGTGTGTTCTCTGGAGTGATGGGGGTCCATTCAGTACCTTTTGGATGAGTTGGAGTGTTGTTTGTCATCCTTAACTAATCATCCAATATCAGTACCTTAAATCAGTCATACTCTTGTTGCTTAAAGCAATCAAATCCTTACACCAGTGTTCTGACATCTAGTGTAAAGCCTTCACTGAAGAGCTTTACACTAGATGTATTACTGCAGCAAAGGCAGAAACTGTCCATTAATACCCTTTGAGTTCAAGACAATTCAGCAAAAAACAGCTCCCAAAATGTATTTGTACACTAGCACCAAACTACTTATCTTTCAGTGCAACATAAGACTAATGGCTTTTTGTGTGGAGAAACCCTGAAGAATTCCAACGAGACTGTACTGACGATACTTTAAAGAGGTGGGAACATCACAGTCTGGGGCTGCTTTTCTGTGTTGGTGAGAGGTGAGACCATGAACACAGAAGTATACAAAGGTGTTCTGGATACAAACCTACATGATAGCCTTTGAAAGAATATTGTGGCAAAAACTAGTGTGTTTAAATTAATAAATGCTACTTTGGTTGCCATTCTGTTGTGTTTACCCTAAAGGTTTAAGTATGACACAAATGTCTAAATACTCTTGAGGCCCGTGTACAATGGATATGCAATAGAAGTATTTACAAATAATAAATAATTATTCTATATATTAGTGCCTATATTAGGAGCATGTGGTACATCAGGTTTTCAGTGGAGTTCAGTAAGCATCATCTCTCAACTACACTGACAACTGATGCATGTTTCTCTCTAAAAGCAAGTAATCTTTCTGAACACTCATTATTTCATTACATGAGAGAGGAAAACGTGATCAGTCTACCATCGCGAAGCAAAACAAAAACACCGTTAGAGCCGATTGCATTAGGATCCATCCTGTCGGATATCTCCTCTTTATCTGTGGATTGTGTTGTGTAACTGCTGTGTGCCTAGTCTGGTGCATGTGTGTCAGAGAGGAAACGTGGAGAGAAAGTGAGATCAAAATACAAGTCACAGGAATATGATGAAAGATGAGAAGGCAGATATTAAAAAATATGACATCATTTGGGGAAAGTATTTAAGCTAACACCTAACAGATTTCCACTTACTCTTGAAATGGCCCCTCTCAATATTTCATGCATGTTTTAAAGGCTCAAGGATGCAGCAGTGGGTGGTATTATACCTTCTGTTGCACATCAACCATGGCGAGACCAAAGGTGAGCATAGGTCGGCATTCCCACCCAAATGACTGACTGCAGTTCTGGCCTTCAAGTTTTGGTTCTTGCTTAAGGTAGCCTGGTGTTTACAGTCTGACTCAGTTTGACATTTAATATCTTCAAAAAAAAGTGCCAAAAGGTTGAAAAGAGAAAAGACTGCAAACAACACATTGACAGTCCATCTTTCTTTTACATCTGAATAATAGGCTGTTGCAGGACTGAAGTAGCGCTGCGATTTATAGCTTACATTTCTGTCAGGTTAAGACTGTTAGTAGTCTACAGGCTATATGATGTATTTTTATATGTGGAAAAAAATGTTTAACATTAGGGTATAAAAACTGCCAAAACTATGATTGCCCCTACCCCCAGAACCAACTCCAGAACCAGGTCTGACATCAATCTCCCTTTTTTAATACAGGAAGATGTTCGGTATAATTAGCCGAAAGGCTGCTTCATCCGTGTTTGTATCACAGATTAAGACTTGTTGGATGCAGATAGACTACATTACCATGAACTACACTATATAGACAAAAGTATTGGGATGCCTTGTTATTACATCAACAGAGAAGACAAAATTCAAACATATTGTCTTCAAATACAAAGACTTTAATATGGAGCTGGTCCCACTTTAACAGTTAGAATAGCTTTCACCTTTCTCAAAAGCCTTTCCACAAGATTTTAGAGTTTCTGAGGGAATTAATGCCCATTCATTCTGTAGAGCAATTACGAGATCAGACACTGATGTTGCACGAGAAGGCCTGGCTCGCACGCTCCATTCCAGTTCATCCCAAAGGTGTCGGATGGGGTTGAGGCCAGGACTCTGTGCAGGTTGGTCAAATTCTTCCACACTGAACTCATTCAGGCTTGAAGCACAGCCATGCTGGAATAGAAAAGGTTCTTCCCCAAAAGTTGGAAGTATGGCGTTGTCCAGAATATCTCGGTATGCTGAAGCACTTCACTGAAAGCAAGGAGCCACTTGAATTTAAGAATTAAGAGGTGTGTCCCAATACTTTTGTCTATATAGTGTATGTTTTCCAGTAGGTATGGGACAGAGACCAGGCCCTCATGGATAATAAAACAGTCCTTGCTGCCCTCTGGTGGAAAGAGGCGTAACTACAAGACCCACCCTCGCTCACCTCTGTTGTTAAGGCCCAGAACTGAACAAACCCAAGCAAGCACTGAGCCTGATTTAGACGAGTTCAAATGTCATGTTTTTCCTCACAAGTCTCCCCCCAGAATTAACCAGGCTATAAAGGGCCCCCACAACCTTCCCTGGACATAGGGGTGACATAAGCAGCAGCAGGGCCGACTGGAGCAGCGTGAGTAAGAATAAATATAAATATCATTTTATTTCCACCCCGAAATAACCGAGCCGCCGCCGCCGCGTGGCCTCTTCACCTTGGTGTGTGAACAGCAGACACGCAGAGATTTCCCGCCTGAAACGTGAGAGGCCCGGGCTGGCGGAGTTATTTTGCTCAGACTGACGGACCCCCGGCAGAAGCCGGACAGTCTGACCTCGACCCGGCCTGGCAATAGCAAATAATAAAAAGACAATAAACATGAGTGTATCACATTGACGGGAACAACGAGACAGGCGATTCCTGAACGAATCGGCTCCTTTCAGAATCGAATCGATTCCCGAAATGAACTGTATCAAGCTTCTTTTGAAGCATGAGATAAGACTTATCTATATGTTTCCGCAGGTAATTTCCTAGCATGCTCAGTGCATCAAGAAAGAATGAAAGGTCATCCGATAGACTGTGTAACACAATAAATGAATTGGTTATTTTTCTGAATCTATTCTTGATATCAAACTTTTGAAGCCTAAGATAATATAAGATGAGATAAGATTGAACTTTATTGATCTCGAGGGAAATCATTGCCTCTGTGGCATGTTCAGTGCAACAAGAGAGAATTTAAGATAAGACAATAGAAGAGATTTTAAATACCACAAACTACAGTGTAACACAATGAACAGATCGGTTCATTTCGGAATTGAATCGATCGTAGCAAATATCATCGCAAAATAATGCACACAGCCATACACATAATGATAGTAATTAAAACATCATCAAGCATTTGCATAGACTATTGTGTGGATGAAGGAGGAGCTGTAGAGTCTGATGATGGTGGGAATCAAGGATTTCTTGTGGTGTTCAGTTTGAAGCAAAAGATAAGATAGAACTTTATTTATCTCGTGGGAAATTTGTAGTGCAACAAGAAATAATACAAGACAAGAAAATAAAAAATAAACAATGGTGCAACACAAAAACAGTAGTGTAATAGTGCAACACTGGCCGTGCTGTGTGTAAAGACATAGATTTAGAGCACTGTGCCAGCAAATCAATAGTGCAAAAGCCTTAAGAAAGTGACTTAGTGTTAATGCAATGAAAATAAAAGCAATAAAAATAGTGGTATGTAGTCTTCTTCGCTCTGCTAGGCTACACGATATAGACAAAAGATTAGGGACATATCTGTTTTTCAGAGTTAGGGGCTAGGCCCCTTACTTCCATTGAGGGGTTTAATCTTAAGGCTTCAGTATACCAAGACATTCTGAACAACGCCATGCTTCCAACTTTGTGGACACAGTTTGGGGAAGAGCCTTTTCTTGTCCAGAATGTCTGTGTCCCAGTGCACAAAGCAAGCTCCATGAAGACATGGCTGGATGAGTTTGGTGTGGAAGAATTTGACCTCAACCCCATCCAACACCTTTGGGATGAACTGGAACGGAGATTCCGAGCCAGGCCATCCATTTATGCTCTACAGAATAAATGGACACAAATTCCCTCAGAAACGCGAAAATCTTGTGCAAAAATCTTGTGCAAGAAGAGAGGCAATTTTTGTAATTGCAAAGGGGAACCACGTCCATTTTAAAATCAACGTATTTGAACGCATGTCATTAAAGTCCCTGTTGGTGTATTGGTCATGCGTCCCAATACTTTTGTCTGTATAGTGTAGATATCCGTCTGAAACACGCGAATATCGACGGACTGGTGATTTAATGAATCATTTAGTGGGACACTCGATTCAATGAAAGGGACGGTTCAAAAGAATCGGTTCTGTAATGCTGAATCGAACTTCGCTCCATGCTGGGCGCGAGCCTCAGGCAGTGACGTCACGGCCCGAGTCTGGTGTCTGGTGCCAGACTGAGGAGAGAGCAGTGTGAAACCAGACTCAACTAAAAGTAGCCTGGTGTCACTTCAGTGCAGCATTGACTTTAGAAGAAATAAAAGTGGCAACCATAATTAAAATTAATAGGAGTAATGATTTACAATGATTGATTATATATCAAATATAATATATTGAGTATTTATCAAAGGTGTGATCACAAATGTGCTTGTGAACAGTGCTTGCATATTTCACAGATTAAAAATGATATAACTTTTTTTGTAAGGGTGGGTAAGTTGATCTAATACAATCTCTCATAACTCGAGTTCTCTGCAGCCTATCATAGTTTTACCTGTGCATGTGTACTGGTAGTCTTTACTGGCTTGGACAGAGCAGGCATTACTACCCGTTTCCATATCTGTTTTTGGAACCAGTGTGCTATAATGTCTCTCGAATTAATGATTTATTGCGTTAAAATAACCACATTTTCCTGCCATTTAGGTCATTAATTTAAGACATAAATTAAGGTAAAATGTTAACATGCTGCTGCTGGAAACAAATTGACAAAGAAAACAGGCATTTTTTCTCCTCTACTTGATGGGAACAGGCTGCCATACATGTTCCTAGTCTAGCTTATCCTCCTTTTGACAATAAACAGATGGGTCTCCAGCTGGGCTTCCTTTTTGATAACAATGAACCCATCCAGCGCACCTGAGATAAACACGGCCTCTGGCTCACGAAGCACGCCTAGTCAATTTTTTTGTCAGAAACGCATCAGAATAACTGGAGGTGGCTGGAAAGTAGTTTGACCAAACAATGAAATGAGGCCCGATAGGTGTTAGAGGTGTTATTCACTGCTGTGTTTCATGCTGAAAGCAAATACTGAGTGTCATTGCGCATGTCTAGCCTCTTATTTCACCTCTTCACTGTAGTTTGGCGGCCTGTTAAACTTCCATCAATACCCAGATGTCACATGAGCTCTGTTCAACACGCCAGCACACAGGAACATGTTTAAAATGCACAGAATTGATGTATTGCTCACTTGCTGGCATGACACAGTTTAATATTTAATATCTGAGCAAAATGTGGCGTGTTTCAAACTCGTCCTATGCAGACATGAGCCAGTAATGGATGAAACGTTTCACTCAGAAAAGGATCAGAATGAGCGAAACACATTGATCTCAGTGGCATGCGTGGCAATCCTGTAAATCTGAGTCTAACTAGTATAAAACTGCTGCAGTGCGCACAAAAAAAAACAGGACTACTTTTCAAGTTTACGAGTGAAGCTCCTTGTTTTCGGCGTATCCTCAGAGGTAAAGCTCTCTCAGGCGGAGTGTATTGAAGCCGACTCCTAGGCTTGACTGAGAGTGCTCTGTCAGAACGGGTCTCTGACAGTAACCGCAGAATATTTCATTAATTAATGAGCGTTTTGTGGTGCTATTAAAGCACTCACACGCCCCATCTGGCACTAAGCTCAGGCTTTTAACACATTTACTCACTCCAGAGCTCAGACTGAGGAGTGGTGGAGGCAGCTGTAGAGGGAAGAAGAGGAGCATACTAAAAACTTTCAAGTATCCCATGTTTCTGCTTGCAAATGTGACAGAGGACATCACAACCATTCTAGCCAGAGACACTATAAACTGTATGGCCTAAAGAATGGACAACAGACCATCACGTTCACTACCTGCCTAACATTGCGCAGGCCCCCAAAATTCATTGAGCATGGTCTTTACAAGACCCCTGAAGTTCTGCTGTGGTATCTATCAGCAGATCTTTTAAGTTTTGAGGTAGAGACTCAATTAATCGGGCTTTTTTATCCAGCGTCTTCCACAAATATTCGAAAGGATTGGGATCTCTAGGACAAGTTGCTAAAAGAGACCACTTCCATTAGCAATGGAATTCAGATGATGAGGTGAACTTGGTCAGCAACCATGTTTAGGTAGGAGGTACATGTCAAAGTGACATCTGCGTGGAAGGTAGGACCCAAGGTTTCCCAGCAAAACATCACCTTCTTCCCACAGTGCATTCTGGTGCCATCTTATCCCAGTTAAGTGGTGCACATACACACAGCTGTCCATGTAATGTAAAAATAACATGATTCGTCAGATCAGGCACCCATTTCTTCAGTTCTGATGATCTGATGTACTGTAAGTACTTTGGGCAGTGGATGCAGCCCCATGTGCAGGAAGCTGTGATGCACTGCATGTTCTGATCCTTGTATATCATAAATGGTATCAACTTTTTCAGCAGTTTGTGCCTCAGAAACCCTTCTGTGTAATCAGACCAGATGACTAACCTTCATTCCACATAGGTATCAGTGAGCTATAGGCACACATGATCTTGTTACTAATCTTCCTTCCATGCACCACTTTGGTAGGTACTAACCACTGCATACAGGGAAAACCTCACAACACCTGCTGCTTTGGAGATTCTCTGACCTGGTCGTCAAACCATTTTTGTTTGACCCTTGTCATATAAGATCCTTAGGCATGCCCATTTTTCATGCTTCCAACACATCAATATTTCCAGCACATGAACTGTTCAAATGCTGCCTAATGGCAGGTGCCGTTGTAACAACATTAACAATGTAATTCACTTCACCTATCTGTGGTTTTATTGCTGTTGCTGATGGGTTTATGGGCTTGTTAGACATCCCAGGCCAAAAACATGGGTATAATAAGGACTTGTTTCCCCCACCCCTGCAGCTATAATAACCTACACTCTTCTGGGAAGGCTTTGGAGTGTGTTTGTGGGAATTTGTGTCCATTCAGCCAAAGGTGGATATTGCATGGCTTGACAATCGGTGCGGCGGAAACACCTGAATAATTAGGAAGAATTGTTATTACAAATCCAGGTTTTTTTTTACAAATAGTGTATGTCCATCTGCACATAGAATATTTAATCCCAAATAAAGAGTATTAACCAGGTGTATTAACTATTTTGCCTCAGTATAGTCTGTACTCTCTTGTTGGGAAACTGCTTTGTTTTAGATACAAGAGCATTTTAAAAATAGCTGAATTTCACTAATTAGAAGGCGTGTCCTGATACTGTTAGACATATGTATGAATGATCCATGTACTATTAGGCAGATTTGTCAAAATGATGCTCCTCTTGTGAAGGCTTGCAGTATAATGCTGATTTAATTAAGGCCAAGGCTAGATAGAGGCTGTGTGTATGGAAGACATCAGGGTACGCATATTCCAGTGTCTGCTGGTGCCTATTCCTCTCTCATAACTGAGAAACTACACAGGGATGATAAACTGTTAGAATCAGGATATTGTGCTTAGTTTTTATTATAGCTTTATTGTAAGTGTTTATTATTTTGGCATTGCAGTGCTGTTTCCTGATCATTGCTATAGCGCGAATCTGAATTAGTTTTGGCCAAATTAAATTAAAGGGGGCTTGAGAGGCCATCATTCATTAAATTTAATACACTTTGATATGCTTTTATCAGACGCATACAGTGACGCAATCTCACAATAAGCATATCATGAAATTATCTGTGACAAAACTTTGCTTCTCACAAATGGTAAAAGGAAAAAAAAACATTCTTAACATTTAGCCTACATTGATGTAACAAGATTGTGGATCATTTTTAATGTCTTTTTTTCAGATTTCCTTCACAATTTGACCATTATAAACATTAAAATTATATTTGTGCTGTTCCTATCATCACTCTTCCTATCATCACCATCTGTAAATCTCTCTAGAAGGGCATGTTTCACGTCTGACCACTCTGGGCTGTGTTTTCTCAGTGATCTTAGTGATTTAATTGTGAATGAATACATTTTTTCAGCTTTTAAACATCATTGACCTTAAAGTTAGGGCCTACAGTGTTTACAACATGAATGTAGTCATTTTAATTGATTTTCAAAGTTATGAGTGAACCTACACAGTCTTCTGAGTTTTATATGAATGGGTGATATCTTAATAAATGAATCTTTGGCTTGTTTTTTAAATGTGTTTTTTAAAATCATACCATAATGTTATGTAGAAGCTTTCTGTTATTTTAGAATGGAGCACATCTCATTAAACCACTCTGAATGTTTAAATCTCAGCCCTTAAATTGTTCAGATATTTTGGAAAATCAATGAAATTACCATTAAAGTATGTAAAACATGCAGTTATAGGGATTACATATTACAAAGGAGACCTCCTTGCAGAAACTTAACAATAACCAACACAGCTGAGATTTACTCCAATAGGGCTGTGTGGTATAGATAAAATATTTGTATTGCAATTATACTGTTATATATTGTGACTGCAATGCCTTTCAGTAAATGCTTGATGTAAATATTGTATAGTTTGTATATGGAACCTAAGCTAGGCAAGTCATATTTATCTATATTTTGATGTGTTTCAGTCCCATGCTGCAGTTTAAATGAGCTAAAATACAGGATATTCGATCAATAAGGCAATTGTCTTAAAGCCACAGCAAAGAAAATAGCACTAATGAAGAAACTTCTAATAAACAGAGGTTGGAAAATTGATATTGTAAGTATGAATTATAATGAATTATCAATTATATTTTTGGTACAAAGTTTGTTCTCTTTTTGATACAGAGACCTACACAAACCCACACAAACATGATGCGGAATAAATGAACTCGAAAGAAAATATACATGGGCCAAAATAATTTTACCTTTGTCTGAAATTGATTCATCAAAACACCCAGTAACTCACCTGGAGCTCTGATTGGTCACACGATGACCGACTAGAGGCTTATTTGCACATTACAGCCTTCTGCTGTATCAGTATCGCAGAGACCGATATTATGATGACGATAAACAGGCGCTAAATTGTGTGACACTTTACCCATTTGTGCCTAACGTTATTACACACGTTATTACACACGAGTGCAAAGTGCTGAGAAACTATTTGAAAGGAAGACAGTTGCGATAAATATGGCAAACCACATGAAAGTGATGCAATCTGTCTGCTTGATCCGACAGGACCTCGAGGCCTTCGACGGTTTCTGATGCTGTGTTTACTTCCCCATTCCCCATCTCTCAGTCTCCCTCCCCCCTCGGTGCCTCTGTCCTCGGGGAAGTCACAGCTTCAAAACATGCATGAGGAAAGAAAATAAGCTTTCAACCATCCAGAATGTTTGCCCTGCCTTCACTGGAACAAAATACACCACAGTGCTGACCCCATTTTAACATTTACAGTAGTGTACCTTCACACAGTCTTTCTGAATTTTCAGTGTTGCCTTCTTGTCAGGCTAAGATTCATTGTTGATTCATATTTAGAAATGAGTCAGGTATATCTGATTTACACTACATGGGACAGACAGTGGGACGTACACTATATGTTCAAAGGTTTTTACATGTCATTCAATGTTTCATTTAAAATAAAGGATATCAATTGGGAATTTAACAAACCCACTTTGCATCAGTTAAGTAATGGATGAAGTCCCTTATTTAAGAACTGTATGTTAAAAGCTACAGTTCACTTAAGGTAAGGGGGAAACTTAAGGATAAAAAAAACCTCACATAAGAAGTGACCACTGGATTGCAAAGACCACTCCAGCTCATTCTCAAGGTACTGGACAGACAGATAGTGGTTAAGGCATTTGCCCTGTTATCAGAAAGTCCAGGTTCGATTCCCAAGACCGCTAGGCACCTCTCAGGTACCCTGAGCAAGGTACCGTCCCCACACACTGCTCCCCGGGCGCCGTGTTCATGGCTGCCCCCTGCTTCACTTG
>JBBJLR010000019.1:846391-863049 GCA_037577145.1 Brachypetersius gabonensis
AGAGGAAGAATTTCGTGCTGTTCACACTGTGTGCTGTGGTGTGTTCACGTATGACCGAATGATCACTTCACTTCACTGCAGAAAATGCAGTTCCATGCATAGTTTGAATTACGGGGTACCCGGTGTGGGGTAAGCAACCCCCGTACTGTAAGCAACCACCGCATCCCCCCTGATCAAAACCCAGACCCCCCCCAAAGAGACTATCTAAACCCATACCCCCCAAAGAGACTATCTATCTGTCTGTCTGTCTGTCTGTGTCTGTCTGTGTCTGTCTGTCCGTCCGTCCGTCCGTCCGTCTACCAGTTCATCATGTCTATTTGTTACACGGACGTACGGACAGATAGACAGACAGACAGACTTCACTGGACATTGTATGTGTATAACTGCATATGTGACGATTATCTTGAATCTAGAATTTAGATAGACATACATCAACTGAGGCAGATAGATAGATGATAGATAGATGAACTGATGGATGGATGGATGGATGGACTGATGGACAGTAGATAGATAGACAGGTAGATATGTAGATAGATAGATTCAGATAGTTAGATATTTTAGTCTATAGCTTGAATATAGGCTACTGTTGTGTTTTTTATTTAAATTTGTGTATAAATCGGTTATTCTACTAGTAACTGTTCAAGATTCAGGGTTACAATGTATGTGACAATGATCTTGAATCTAAAATCTGTGTAGACGGATAGGTAGACGGACAGGGAAACAGACAGACAGTAGTCATTGAATGAGAGCTGTACTCTCTGGTAGCCTACAGGTAAACCGTTTGTTGAAGTGGCGCCGCAGCTCCTCCAACTTCTACCTTTCTGCCGCGCGCATGCACAGTTCGGCTCTGTAGTGTAGAGAGTTGTGAATGGGAGGGGAAGAGGAGGGGAGGCGTGTGTGTGTGAGTGTATGTGTGTGTGAGTGTATGTGTGCGTGTACAGTCATAAGTCGGAGGAGCCAGGAAGTAACCGTGAGCCATGCAGCGCGAGGGATAAAAAAGTGAAGAGAGAGAGGGAGCGCAGTTCACAAGTGTGGATGAACAGAGAGAGAGAGAAGGAGGAGAAGAAGAGAGAGAGAGAAAGAAAGAGAGAGAAACAGACACTCTTTTATGCCAAAACAAGACGAGCACGCGCCCCGAGAGCGAAAAGACGGAAGGAAATAAGAGCGGGAATAATAGAGAGAGACAGAGACAGAGAGAGAGAGAGAGAGAGAGAGAGAGAGAGAGAGAGAGAGAGAGAGAGAGAGAGAGACCGACAGAGAGAGAGAGAGACTGACATAGAGAGAGAGAATAGACAAGAGAGAAGAAAAGAGAAGATAGAGAGAGAAAGCGGAGAAAGGGGGTGACAAGGAGAGACAGAGAGAAGAGTTTTTCGAGACGACGCTTCTCTCGTTAGGAGACCCTGCAGGACAGACCCTACAGCTCAGGATGCCTCGGGTGGTTCCGGACCAGAGGAGCAAGTTTGAAAACGAGGAGTTCTTCAGGAAGCTGAGCCGAGAGTGTGAGGTAGGTCCGACCCTTCATAGACCCTCAGAGACGCTCCTGCACTACGAGGAGCACCAACAACAACAGCCGAGCGATGCTCCCTCCGCGCCGCCCTGCGTTCCTTCACTCCCTCCGGCCGGTCCTGTGACACACGGCTCGGTTTAAACTCTGAAAAGAAAGAATTCTCTAAACCCGAGGAGTCAGACTCGACTCTCATCATCAGCCCACATCTGCCCCCTCACCCACCCACACACACACATACATACACACACACACACACACACACACACACACACATACATACACACCGACCTCCCGCTTTACGCGCTTAACGTCTAAAAACTGACCGTTAATAGACGCGTGTTACTATTGTAATGTAAACAAAGTGACGCTGCAAGTAACGAGTTAATTTGAGTTAGTTTCTTGTAAAAAGTCGAATCCTTCATGAATAAAGCAGTGTGTGCGTGTGTGTGTACTTCCAGATTAAATACACCGGTTTCAGAGACAGACCGCACGAGGAGAGGCAGGCCCGGTTCCAGAACGCCTGCAGGGACGGACGGTCAGAGATAGTGAGTGTCCCTCTTCACCTTTTCACTGATGGACAGAGTGTGTTCAGAGTGTGTTCCTGCTTCTCCATCTTTCTAGTAGCTTTATTAACTCCTGTAATTCTCCACCAACAGTCAGTAGCTCTTAAAAATTGTTTTTTTCAGACAGATTTAATCTTTTTTGGAGTTTGGCTGCTCCACATTTAATTTTTTTTATTTGGTGCTCAGCTGTTCCTCCACTTTTCAGTGTGTCTTTATAACCCAGCAGAGCTGCTGCACTCACTACCTGTTTCCTTTACATGTCAGAATTCATTATAACCACCTCTGCTCCCTTGTGGGAACCGTGAGTGGCTTGTACGAGCCGCAGAGTTTGAACCAGTCAGTTGCTTAAACTGGGCTGAATGTCAGCATCTCTCAGAAGCAGCTAAAGCTTTAGCTTTCAGACACCCGGAACTGTCTCTATCTCCAGCACTTCCTCATTTTCTTCATGTGCAAGACAAACACTGAACAGACTCGGATGCCGTGAGGTGCCATCATGCCTTATTTACAGTGTCTGCTTCAGAATTAGTGGTAATTTTGGGTTTAAAGCCACATAAAACGTGTGTGTGTGTGGGGGGGGGGGGGTTAGGTTTAGCTGAATTTGATGTCTGTGAAGGATTTGCCCTTCAGCCATGGGATTCTGTCTACCCTTTTCTTCTGCTCTTCTTCAAAAGGCTGTCTCGCCACTCGCCACCATGAACTCGGATGTGTCTAATTTTAAAGGCTCTTATAAATACCTCTAGTCTCTGTGTGTTAACAGTATGACACCATCACATTCCCAACAACAAACATTGTAGTCTGATAGTTTTAAAGCAATTGGGGGATGGTGGACAGTCAGTGTGTTGCCAACGTAAGAACATCATATAGGAGTAGTACAGCATCTCAGAACAGCATCTCAAGCAAAATCCTCATTTAAATTATTTAGTGTATTTTATTAAGAACAAGCTTATATTATTATAAGCTGGGCATCGTCTGGAGACTGAAGATGTCAGTGATGCTAAAACCTCTCTGTACAAATCTTATAGTTGCCTCTATATATCCCACTTTATTTTGAATGAACAGTTATGTAGATTAAAATAAACTCTTACATTTTCAAAAATGGTTAACAAAAAGATGCAACACTGAAAAGACTACTTCGATTCGCCTCCAAGACTTCTTCCTTTACAAGCCCTCTATTGTTAATATAACAGTGTGTGTATGTACACAAAACCTGTAGAGATGTAATGACAATAATTCTTCTTAATACATATATTCTAAAGCCTCGAATGTGATTCTGTCAATCATGCGTCAATCCATATCATGAAACATATCACTACATTCTGTTTTTTATTTGTAACATTTTGCAAATTAATATATATATTATATCATTATTTTGCAATATTATTTGCCCTTCTTTATTTACAGTAAATACTTTACAAAGCTTAATATATCTTTACTGTATCCCTGGAATGTATTGTGAAACAGTAAGTGTAACACATATTGATTTGCCTGCCGTATTTATTAATGAATGAATTTATTTATTCTGGTGGGTCTGATAAGTCACATTTGCAATGTATCTTTTCAGAGTCTAAGGCTCACACCTCTAATGGCTGTGTGTGTGCTCGTAAGAGTGTAAAAGAAATGACCAACATAACCTCTTTATTTTGTCTACTGTTAAGGTTTTTTGTCCCAATATCTCCTGAATATTTGACACGTGTTTCATATCCAGCTTGTTAGGCACGCTGGTTGTTCTGGTTTAGTAGTTCATACACTCACGCTGTTATTGAATTACTCTATACTAGTCCTGCTGCTATTAACGTTATTGAGAGCGGCATTTAAAACAATTTATTGATTTTCTACCTCTCTCTCTGTCTGTCTGTTATCTTGCCTTGTCCATCAGACACTCACTCCCTCGCTCTCTCTTTCTTTCCATCCCGTATGCGCTCTTTAAAATCCAGCGTTCCGCAGCCCAGCTTGCCAGCAGTAAGAGTTGGTAAAATAGAATCAGATGTGCGTAACTCAATACTTCAAATAGAGAAAATGATGACTTGTGTTTTTTTCTCTCTCCCTGCTTCTTTTGCTCTCTCTGTTCCCTTCTTTCTTGGCCCTGGCTCCAGGCTGTTTTCCTCTTACCCCTTTCTGATGTGCAAAAGAAATGGCGGGCTGCATAATTAATGCTCAGGCTGGGCTTTCTGATCCTGTTTGTATTGATTTCCCTCTAAAAGGCTTTTGTGGCGACCGGCACCAATCTCTCGCTGCAGTTCTTCCCCGCCAACCTTCATGGAGAGCAGAGGCAGATGCCCACCCGAGAGTATGTGGACTTCGAGCGGGAGACAGGAAAGGTAATCCCCGTCAATGTCTGTCTGTCTCTCTGTCTGACAGACTGTCTGACTGGCTGTCTTAGTTTGACATCTTTAGCACTGTTACACTTTAAGAACATGAATGTGCACCCAAGTATGTCGCTTGCGTATTATATTTGGCAAATGATTTATAGTAGTTACTAAATAATAAAACTCTGGAACAGTAACAGCATAATAAACCCATGGTTGAAGGGGTTAATAAAATATTCAATTTTCCTCTTCTGACTCACACATCCATCTTTTAATTCCTTCTCTCTCTTTCTCTTTACGTCTCTCTCTCTTTCTCTCTGCCTCTTTCTGTCTTTCTTTCATGTCTTCTGTGCTGCACATGATTCGTTCTGATTCTTTTTTAAGTAGTCATTTAATTGAAGGTCTTATTAAAGAGGTTTTGTCATCCTAAAACACAACCTATATGAAGGCTGAACTGGATGGAGTGAGTGTTTCTTTTATACCCCCACACTGCACTGCAGAGGAATTGTGTTGAGACTTTTTCTGCCAGGTCCTAGGTTTTGATGGGTAAAGGCCTCGGTTTTCTGTAATGATATGTTTCTGTTTCACACATCTTAGGGAAAAAAGGCCAACTCACACTGTTACACTTGAGCTCGCTGCAAGAAAAACAACCTCTCTTGAGTGAAGCATGTCACCGTTTTCCATTTTATACTTCAGCAGTAATATTTTATTTCATCTATGTTATTATTTTAGACATGCCTTTTATATTTTTCAACCCATCCCACCGCCGTCCCTTCTCTTTATATGTGCATGTGTAGTCTAGCGCACAGTCTCCGAAGCCATAGGGATGTAAAATAAACCCAAAACATCTTTGTTCCATTCATAACTTTCCTTAAATCTAGTCACTTTTGTTATTTCAGTCAAAGCTGTGGCTCTTTGGGATTCTATACTATCCACCGCTCCTTTAAAAAAAAAAAAAAAACTGACCACGTTTTTGTATTTTACTAATATAGTGGTTAAAATAGGCAGGGTTATGTGGCCCGAGTTTCAGCATTGGAAGTGCTGAATTAGGACTTGCCCTTATGTTATAGCTGTAACCCAAAAGGTTATCAGCATTTTTTGGATGTTTTTTTCATACTCTGTTCTGAGGGTGTGTTAAAACAGACAGTGAGCTCCTCCACATTGTTCCCATCCGTACAAAGACTTGAGTCATCCAGAAATCAGTGAGTCATCTCAGTGTCATATGAGCCCTGCTTCTTCTCTGATATGGATGTGCTTTCAGTCCGAGCAAAAAGCCTGAGTATAAAGTACCATGGTTGTCACTTTTGCTCTTCCCTGCGTCCTACATTTAATGACATGCTTTTTTTTTTTTTTCAAAACAGCCTGCCTGCATTACCCTACAGTCCAGTATAAATCAAGTGAAAACTCGCAATTTATCAAGCCTTTTTTTCAAGGAACATCGCTGTATAAAAACACTGATAATAGAATCTCATACACAAAAAAGTAATATGCAATAGGTTGCAGAAATGTTTGCTGTAAACTCAGACCATTTAATACACTTGCAAAAATATTCTCTGATGGTCAGACCCTGTAGGCTTCCTTCTCTGGCTTTGCCGCATAATGGTGTTTGTTTGAGATGCATTAGAGGGGCACTTCTTGGCTTTTGTTTGTGTTTTTTTACTTCACGCTCGGGCAGTCTTGGTCTTGTTGCCTGTGCTGCTGCTGAGGGGTTGGAAATTTTCTTCACGGGCAGTGCCTCGCTGAGATGTGCTCATTAAAAATGCATCCGTGAGAAATCGATGGACCTTTCGGCCCCTGGGCTGACGGACTAATCTTTGGCTGTTAATTATTTAAAACGGCGTGACAGGTTGCGCATGTGTGTGTAGGGCTGTGCTGATGAGTAGCTGAGGATGTATGGGCGTGTGTTTACGAGGTCAAGCCAGTTGGTAACCTTATCTCCCTGTCCGTCACCTTCCGCCAGAGCACCGAGCAATGCAGCTTTAATGAGCCTCACACTGTCCGCTTCTAAAACATCCCCACTGGATCTCACTAAGCAGATTCCCCTGCCTTATGCCAAACAGCATTATGCTGTGTTCCTGCCACTACCGAATCCAGTACGAACTATATGCTGAAGATGTCGCTGGAGTGGCACGTGACTAATGGTGAGCATGACTGCTTTATAACTAACGTCTTTCACTTTTGATCGTTAGCTTTCTTCTTACCATTGTGGAAGACTGGGGATGATTCTAGGTCCTTTCTGTAGACCCTAGAGTCAATCATCTCCATGAAGCAGATCAGCAGCAGTTATCAGGACAACACCAGTATAACCTTATCTTTATCTGTACATTACCATAAAAACACAGAACAAAGGAAACACTACTGAAATACTGCTATCTTGCCTGTAGTAAGAGTGGTTCTGGAAAACATAAGGACTGCGTTATTGGAGATAATGCCCCAAACAATAGGTTTTGACAGGTTTATACCCAAGAATCAAGTTTTAGAGAGTGGGTTTCCTTTTCCTCTTTTGTTCAAAAGGAAACCCTACAAGACACATTTCACTGATAAGGTCTCTCTCTCTCTCTCTCTCTCTTTCTCTCTCTCTCTCACTCCCTCTCTCTTTCTTTTCTTCTGCCTACCTCTTGGTCTCACACTTTCTCTATTCAATATATCTGCTCAGTTCTTCTCACATATGGCACACATCCTCTCTCTCATGCTCTTTCTCTCTCACTCTCTCTCCCTCTTTCTTTCTCTCTCTTTTTTGTCTCTCTCATTTTTTCTTCTACGTACCTCTTCTCACATTTTCTCAATTGAATCTATCTGCTCAAATGTTTTCACATATAGCACACTCAGACACACACATACACATACACACACACACACACACACACACACACACACACACACACACACAAATACGGTGTGTTTGACACGCTGAATTCCCAGTAGAGCACAGCTGTCAGACTGGGAGACTGGGAGAGTTCATGCATATTCTCCAACCTCTGCTCCTAATTAAACTGGTAGTTAACCTTTTGCACAAACAGATCCTTCCTCTCCACTACAGTTTTAATAGACTGCAGCCAAAACCCCCCAAATAAATAGTACCTTAGCTGGAAAGTACACAGAGTCACAGTAGATCCAGACGTGTTAAACTGTCTGAGGCAGGGGCTGCGTGTCACCAAAAGCTTGTGATCTCTGGCTGCCTATTGGCTAAGTGTGTCCCAGTAAAGCTGTGTATTGGCTGAGCATCCAGTCATAAATCAGTCATCAGCATCTCATTCGTCACTCACGGTGGGCGCCCTGACGGCTATTTTTCACTGCTAGACTACAACTACTCACTGCTTATAAAAGCTCATTCCATGGTAAAAGCTGAGTCAGGTCAATAAACCCTGACCTTAATGAAGTACTATGTTGTTCTGACACATAGACATTTGATGTTGTATACTCTTATACTGTAGGAGCCACAGACTGCATACCTTTTTAAAAGATGCATATAAATGATATAGAAAATGTTAACTTTAAAAATTCATTAGCTTATTAATCCCAACATACACAAATATATATAACAAAGACACTATAAAACACTGTGCGTTTTAGTGTATGAATGTATGCAAGTTTTGAGGGTTTCTCATATTGTTCTTTTTTTTTTTTTCTCATAATGTACCTGCGCATTGGTTCAGTGTATTTACCCTGGTGTAGTTAAAGACTGGCGTAAAATATCTATCATAATTTAAATACTATTTATTTAAATACTAGATATTTTTACCTATGCTACATTAGGTGTGTTACTTCCTAACTTTTTTCAGAGATAAGAGGTATAATTAAATGTATATTCCTACTCATTGTGTAGAAATGAAAACTATAGATGCCATATTTAGGTTTATGTAAGGTAAATTTAAAGGGTTTCACTTTTAATATATGTATTTCACTATATTTTAAGTTCATTTAAACTGAAGGGATGTGTAAGTGAAAACCAAAATTCCAAGGCCAAAATTCACTCACCATGCAGCCACAGACATGTATAATTACACAACTGTAGCTGTTTACTTAAAGATACAGTATAGGAAGGGATATATGAACTGGGTGCTCCTGCTTCTACTGTTTTTCACTTCCGTGTTTTCCTCAGTTGAACTCAGACCGACAGGTTTGCAGAAGTTTGCAGACGCTCTCTCTCTAGCTGTGCCTCTGAGCTTCTCATTCTTTTTGGGCTTGGGGGAGGCTCACGTCTATAATATTCTTCTTCGGCAGCCCCCTCCTCCCACCACTGTTCCTCCTCCTCCCCTCTTCCTCCAGTCTGAAAACACAAGCGTTGCCAGCAGAAGCGGAGCTGGGCCAGTTTAAACTTGGCCTGTGGTGGGGGACAGTAGTATTATCTGAGTGGGGCGGCAGAGCCCCCACAGCACAGCTTAAGTACAGGCTCCCAGTGTCACTGCAGGCTAATGGGAACCAGCTGTGGGGGAGGTTAATTTTAGCGGTAGCTAGCATGGCCGAGGGAGGAGATGTTAACCCTGTCAAAGCCAGGAACTCTGCTAGAAGCCTTCCAAGACCCAACAGTTAGCTCCTTATCCCCATACAGTGCTCTCTGAGTGAGGGACGTCGAGTGCAGCAGGGATGTATTAGAGTCTCTCTAACTTTCTTAGTTCAAACATTGGGTGGGCAGGTTTTGGCTCTACAGCCAAGTCTTTGTGAGTGAGCACTTATAGAAAAGAAGTCCCATGAAAACTCTGTAGAATCACTTTTATAGTTGCTGCGAAGAATTATTTTTGACTGTGGAAAGTAATGGCACATATAGTAAATGCACAAACTTAAATATATTTTATATTTATGACTCAGGGGCAAGAACCTTAAACAGTTTATTTTTACTACAGTTGCAAAGTCTGTAACTGGACTCATTTTTGCCAAATATTTTCCAGTATTTTGCTGCCCATACTTTTTTGAAGACGTCCCCTGTAAAAGTTTCATGTCATGTTGTATGTGAAGCCTTGTGCCTTTTTTTCTACAATTGGGACCACATGCTGCTGACAAATGCAGTCATTGTGACTGAGTGGTATTATTATTACTATTATTAATATAAGTGCCAGTGCAATTCACACACTCCAGACTTTCCAGAGGCTTTATTTCTGACAGGCTGTGGTAGTGCTGTTAGTAGCTAGAAGTGCTTGATTGGGATCAGTGTGACAACAACTAAATGAGACATTGCTCTGAAATGTTTGTTTTAGCTAATTGCAGAGAAAAAATCAGCCACAATTGGTAGGTTAAATTAAAAGGCAGATATTTATCTTTTGATCTTTTTTTACATTTGAGTATTGTGAGGCCATAAAACATGTGTGTGGATTTGAAACATACATAATCAAACATATACTCTAGGGTATTCAAAAGATTGGAAAGTCTGTAAAAGAATTTATGCTATGTTGAAGGAACAGTATGTGAAGAAAATTATGCTCTATGGCAGGGGTCACCAACCTTTTCGAAAATGAGAGCTACTTCACAGGTATTGAGCCATCTGTAGGGCTACCAGTTTGATACATTAGAACAGAGTTTACCTAAACTTATCAAAACCTCTCGTATAATAAACATATATAGTCATTTTCAAATCTGCATGAACGCAAAAGTGATTAAAAAAGAATTGCAACAGGATAAAATTAAATGTTAGACCCTGCTCACTGGTGAGTTGTGCTATTTTTAGAACAGGTCCGTGGGCTACTCATGTGGTCCTTGGGGGCACCACATTGGTGACCCCTGCTCTGTGGTGTGCCTGCATGACTTAAAAAAACATAGTGCACCTTTTAGTTACGTGTTATTTGCCCTTCCCTTTAAATGATTGTGCTTTCTTCCTTGCCTGCTGGAGCCATGCTCAGCAAGAGAGACATGAGAGACATGCAGGCAGAAGAAGTCTCTTCAGTATAGCCTCTGTCTGCGCCAATTAAACCCAATCTTGTTGAAATGTGATCTCCTTAGAGATGCATAAGCTATGCTTCAGCTGGGAGACTTTAAGAGATCTGATGCTTGGCTCCCTCTTCTCTTCTCCTCTTTCTTCCCTTGTAGCGTTCGTGTGTGGTTTGCTTTTTTTTTTCATGTGGAGCAGAAATTGGGTCCGTGTGCTTGGGCCAGACTAAGAGCGCCGGAGATTTTGTCGTCCTCGTTTCAGGGTGAAATCAACAACTGATTGGCCCTGTAAAGTGACTGGCGGAGCCAGCTTGTATATAAACCCTCCACAGCGTGTGGTGAACTAATGATACAAGAGTGTAGACTTATCACTTAGTGAATTGAATATGAGTGGGGGATGTATTTCAGAGAGGACCTAAAGTCAAAGTGAACTTTATTGTCATCTTAGCTATATACAAGTATACAAAGAGACAAAATGGCGAAGCTCAGGTTTCACAGGATACATATAGGATGTTGTCTGAGAATAAGAGAGACACCAAGACATTAAATTTAAGCAGAAGTGGAATTTGTTTTTGAAACACAAACTTGTTGCATGCCTTTAAAACAAAAACTTGTTTGACGTCTGCTGGTGACAGGGCTAGGGCCTAGTGTGCAGGCCCGTGTTAAGAAGCCACACCGGGGCGTGGTGTTGCTCTCTCTTAGACTCTATAAATCTTTGCTGTGTCTGTGTGCGTAAGAATGTTCGCTCGGGGGCAGATAGCACTGGGAAGAGTCGGCCTAAATGTCTCCATTATGAAAGGGACTGCAGTCTGAGGCTCGCCACAGGAATTGGATTTTTAATAGTTTTGTGTTAAAGCTTGTTCCCAAACTTTGCATGTGCAAGCGCGCGTGTGTGTATCGGCATTTATTTGCGCATGTGTTTGTGACTGTGAATTTGTCTGTACATGCTTGTGTGTCTGCTTTCCATACATTATCGTGCGTATGTGTAAATGTCTCTGTGTGTATCAAAGCCAACATTTCCTCTACACTTACAAAGCGCATCTCCATATTCATGACTGCTCATATGCCACAGAGCATGTTGTAGAGCAGCATGGCGCCAGTTTGACAGTTAACCCCAAGACAGAGCATGTGAGCAGGGAGGAGAAGGAGGAGGCCTGCGTGGCTCACTGGAAGAAATCAAACTAGGAGCAGATGAAGGCCTCTCCTCCCCAGAAAGACAGGAACTGGTTTACTGTTAACAGTTTTCTGGTTTCAGATCAGGATCCGTTCTTTAATGAGCAGTATGACCAGAAACCTCAGCATTACTACTATTCGCTGCATTCTACTACATTTCTCATTGTGAGCACACCAGTGGCCAAAACACTATGGAGGACTTGATTACTGTTCTTAGTATTCTGATTTAGACATAGTGCCAATTCCAAAGTGTGTGTGTGTGTGTGTGTGTGTGTGTGTGTGTGTTTAAACAAGCATTGTTTCTCTGTTCTCTGATCAGTGAGACTGCTCTCTGGGCTGGGCAGAGTAATGGATAGCAGTTTCCGTGGAGACATGGCAGACTGTGGCTGGGCTCACGTTTCCGGCCCGCTCAAACGGAAGCCGCTCGGTTCATAGAGGACTTGTTAGTGACATCATCAAAGCGAGCCTGCTAATTGATTCCTGCTGCGTCCATCACGGCAATGTTGAAATGAACCCTACTACCCCATTCCCCCACCCCTTGTTCCCTGGTATAAACTTCTTTTTATTCTTTGGGGGAAAAATGGCTTCCTTGTGTGTATAACCATGCCGTATTCTTCTCTGTGGGAGCTGTATAAGACTTCTGCTTTGTTAAGAAGAAAGACGAGAGAGGGAGAAAGAAGAAGAAGAAGAGAGAGGACGTTCGTCCTATTGCCTTTTCCCATTGGGTTTTAATTATAGCGCTCTTCTCAAGTTTCCCCATCCTCTCTGTCAGCCTTCCAGTCACACCACTCCGATCGATGACCTCTCCCATGCACTAACAGAGATGCAGAAACACATCTCATTCTCATCTGTGCCTGTGTAGACAGTTCAAATGCTCTTATACTTTGATTCTCCCTTTTTGACGGTGCAGTAATTATAGTGCGGCTTTTTTAGACGCCTGAGTCATTGTTCTCTTCTTTTGATGTTTTCTTTGATCTGTTGATAAGTTTGTAGTAACAGTATAGTTAGTTGAACATACACTAGTTCACAGGACAAGTTCACATGACAGAGCATGTCCTGTTATCTGTGTTTTTGACTGGCATGGCAAAAATGATACATGCGCCTCCAGTATGTGCGTGTTCTCCAGTGTTAAAACTATATTTGTGCTCCATGTATGTACTATGTGCTCCAATACTTATTATGTATTATATTATTTTATGTGTTTTTACTGTAGTGTCTAAGTCCTTAAAGACCAGGTAATGTACAGAAGATACACCGACAGGCCACCAAACATAAACCTTACTCTCTCTCTTCAAAATGGTAATTGTATTACTCCATTTATCCAAATTTCACACAGGATAAATACAGATAGTGTGAAAAATCACAGAGATGGTATGGAATTGTAAAGGTTCGAAAATATGTACGTGAATATGAAGTTTCCTAAACCCAAATGTGCTTTAGTCTACATTTTTATTGCACATTTTTCAATTACTCAGATGCTTTATTTGAGCAGCCTCATCTTGTAAAATACCAAACTGTATTATTAAGCATTAGACCTGAAGGCGTGAGATAATTTTTAAAAACCTCAGGTTATACTACAGCTACCATCATTTTTAAATATTATGCCCATTGTGGTGTTGGACTGACTCTTAAGACAGGAACTAAAATCCTAAAAAGAGCTGAAAGTATCTTCCTGTTTAAATGACAAAACCTAGAACCTCTTTTATGATGCTTTAAATAAAACTTTGATTTTGAGTGTTAATGTTCTGGCCTGTGTTGTATATTTCTCAATGTATCTTTTTTAGAGCTTTGTGGGACTGTCTAGTGTTATCTCAGTCTAGTGTCATGCCACACTGTGACCTTCAGCATGTCCTTGTAGATGCAGTACTGTTATAGCAGAGTCTTGGGTGGCTCCACACTAGGCAGATCCTGTTCTGTTATTGTTAGAGCACGCTTCATCTCCACTGCTTCGGAAACACGGAGGTCTGCTCAGGAGCACAGCACTACTGTTATGTTTGGACACGATAGAGTGAGAGTGAGAAAGAGAGAGAGGGAGTTTACCCTCTTTTTGGACGTAGTGCGTAGTGTGCTCTTTTCCTGATGATGCTGCAGACTGAGGTGTTTTGCTTCACTGCCTGTTTTTATGCCATTCGAAAGGTTTCCTTTCCTCTGACTGTGTCTGTGGAAAGCTGAAACCCAGGTTGGTGGCTTGATTTGACTCTGACAAATTGCTAATATTTGTGGAAGTGGCCAGTTAGTTTCAGAGTAATGACAGCTAACAGTCCTCAACAACTTCTTTATTCATTAGCCTCATCATCATTTTTGGTTCCAGTGTCCCTTTTTTGGGCTTGGTAGCGTTTTGTGAAAGTCCTTTGCTCCTGACAGTCTCTCCAGACTCTGTAAAAACACAGTGTCATTGATAGGGCAGGCTATGTTTGGGGTTATTTTACTCCCAGGATGCAGGTGAGAAATATGACAGCTTGGTGTGGTCTGCATTCCTGCTGCCTTTTTCCAGGAAAGAACCTCCTCAATTACCACAGGAGGGGACCGTTGTGGCCATCTGGCTTAGCCACCAGCCGTCCACCTTCATGGTGATTTGTGTGAATGTGCATTTGTCTTCTTCTGCACTGTTTCAGATTGCACCAAGTGATGTTTAGTGTGGTGATGTTTAGGAACACCCAACTTGCTTTAGAGTAATATTAAATGGCGATTCAAGGAAGGTATAGCTATATCCACCTTGTAAATGCTTTTGTCTGCAAGACTGTAGTGTTGCATAAGCTTAAGTGCCTTGATATGAGATCTTTTCCATCTAATACAGCTGCTGTTTGCTTAGTTTACGCTGAGAGACTAGGGCAGTCTTACTATAAACATTGTTGTATACATATATTCTTGGATATAGTCACATGTATGTATTTGTATCACATTTATAATCACAGTTCACATACTGGTTTAAAGCTGTTTTGTGCTGGTTTGGCAACTGTTTGGGTGAATTATGCATCTCATTGTTATGGCCTTTAGTAAGGTTGCTTCAGCCAGGGTTGTGGTTGGTGCTTTAGAGCCAAAGTCAAATCTCTCCATTCCACCAACCCCCCACCCACCTCCACCCCACCCGCAACTGTCACGTCCACAGCCATCTTCACAAACAAACCCTGTCATCCAATTCTCCTAAACAGAGAGCTGTCCAGCCTCTGCCACAATATATTCCTACTGTCATTCCATTTTGTTATGAAGACACTGTTTTTTCTAGCCCCGTTGTGTTAAATGCTAGTTTATTTCTTGCTTTTGAAATGATGTTTTACCTGGCTAGTAACTCTAGTTGTAACTCACTCACATACTTACTCACATTCAGCAGGATGAATATTCTCCCCATGGGTGGGGTTTAGCGCTTGACTTTAGCACTAGGCAGTATCAAGGTATTTCAGTATACTGGGGTATTAAGAAAACCAGAAGATAGGATTTTCAATACCCTTAAAATTACAGACACCCCTCTTTCTAATTAACTGATACTGAGATGCTAGATTAGGGTGATTAAGGTATTGTAGTGCAGACACAAACCTTCAGAAGTCTGTTGGTGAGAAAGATAATGAATGGTGGTTATAACTTTGTAGAAAAATGCCTCTACCCCTTTATTGTCTAAGTAGGTTTATTGCACATAATTCACACAACATTGTAGATTGAACTGTCGTACAAGCTATTATGACTTCTATCACTAGCAGCTCAGTTTTTATTGATTTATTTATTTTTTTTAAAAACATAAGTAATAACAGTTGTGACTTTATATAAATATTTTGTCCATAAACGTCCATTAACCTTATATGTAGGTTGAGAAGGAGAGAATTTTCTGAATTTTTGTTAACTATTGTTTGCAAAAATAAAACAAAACTAATGGAAACAAATGGTAAGTCAGACGTGCATAATTTAAGAATGTGTATCACATGGAGTTGTAATTAACTGGCATGTAATTTATTATGTTATTATTTTTAAATATAGTTATGTAAATCTAATATAATAAAACAACACTGAGTGTAGGTTAAAAGATCACGCACATAAAAAACTGAATACTTTCCTTTTTCTTTGTTGTATTATAAAGCAGTTACAAATGGTTACAAATGATTAAAAATACACTTTGCAGTACTTGCTTCTCTTTCCAAGAAGACTTGCTCAACAACTTGCATCTTCTTTTGTATATGCGGCATAGCAGAACAATATTTGTCCCACTTCAAAACTTATTAGCAGTCAGGATTGCCTCAGGGCAAATCATTTCATGTCATTTTCTCAAAATGGCTCACATCTGTTCTGTTCAGCTGGGTCATTTGAGGTGCTTCCCAATGGCTTTCACATTATGTGTGTGTGTGTGTGTGTGTGTGTGTGTGTGTCTGGCTGGAGGGTGTTGAGCCTGATGCTGAGAGGTGTAATTATAGGGTTGAGATGAGAGGGGTACACACATGGGGCGGGACCATGCTAATGTCCCTCATGTTTTTGTGTGTGTGTGTGTGTGTGACAGGTGGTGTGGACTTAAAGCATGTTGGGTTGTATGGATGTTTTGTTGTTTGTGTGCATATGTGTTAATGAAGGAGTTTGCCTGTTGGGTCATTTGGATACATACTCGTGTGTGTGTGTTTGTGTGTGTTTGTGTGTGTTTGTCTGTGTGTGTGTGTGTGTGTGTGTGTGTGTGTGTGTGTGTGCGTGTGTGTGTGTGTGCATGGGTGTGTGTGTGTGTGTGTGTGGGGGGGATGGGGGGGTTGTGCGTGTGCGTGTGTGAAACAATAGTGCAAACGCTAGGTTCTGCCTGTCTCTGATTACACAGAGAGGCATGCTCTATCTGTTCTACACTACTTTGCCTAGGCGTGCTCTGCACCTGCACCTGGCCGCACCTGTTTTTTGTGTGTACATGTGTGTGTGTGTGTGTGTGAGAGAGAGAGAGAGAGAGTGTGAAAGAAAGAAGAAGAGAGAAAGACTTCAACGGTGCAAGAGACTTTTTTAGTCACGCCTAAAGAATTTGTTGCTATCAGTGTTTTACTTTGTGTAATCCAGTGGAAAGAGAGAGAGAAGGAAACAGTAAGAATGAAAAAGAAATAGAGTAAGAAGGACAGAGTAAGAAAAAGTGACAACGGTGTATTTTCCTCACACAAAATAAGTCCAGCAGTGTAGCCTTGGTTTACTCCACCCACTTCATCACCCAAGATACAAACACTGTGTGTGTGTGTGTGTGTGTGTGTGTGTGTGTCTGTGTGTGTGTCTGTGTGTGTGTCTGTGTGTGTGTCTGTG
>JBBJLR010000019.1:887651-912699 GCA_037577145.1 Brachypetersius gabonensis
TGTGTGTGTGTGTGTGTGTGTGTGTGTGTGTGTGTGTGTGTGTGTGTGTGTGTGTGTGTGTGTGTATGTGTATGTATGTACACTATTGCATTTAGTGGCTCCAAGGCTCTTTGAAATAAAACCCCCTCTCTTCTTGCTTTCTAACCACACTGATGCAATATGAGTGAATAATGGTAGGCAGTGGAAAAGGCATGATGAGAAACTCGAACTACAGACTGCTGATTCATCCTCATATGCCATTATAATCGCATCAAAGAAAATGTACAGCAGTCCCTTTGATTAATAGATTGTTTAATACTGAAGTTTCGAGGATTCATGGAGACGTGCAGACTGAAGAGAAAAAAAAACAGCTCCAGGCTTAGGACCTGCTAAAACGGTTAGTCAGGTGGACGATGAGCTCACGCTATGTCAGATGGCCGATTTGTGACCACGTCTGCCTCTCTGTCTGTCTCTCCCTCGCCGTCTGCCCGTTTGTCTGTCCCGGCCATGCCCAGACGTCTATGTTGGGAGAGATTTAGGCATATGCACATAAACATATGTATCTGTGACAGGAGGCAGCAGTCATCTTTTTATTTTTAAAGCTAGTGATTTGAAGACTTCCCCCTGACTAATGACTGTCTGCCACTCAAACTAAAAAAAGCAGCTGAATTTTTATTTTAGAGTCCCTGCTGGAGCTAGCCTCTGCTGCCCTCTGCTGCACATTGAAATGCCTGTTTTATTTTACAATAATTTAGATCCAGGTGTAAGGTAGAGCTGGGGCTGTAATGATTACTTGATTTTGTTGGCAATTGATAATTAATCATAATTAATATTCTTTGAGAATCATGACACTTTTACAGGCTAATTGCATACAGCTTTAAGCAAAGTGGGCACAAGTGCACACAAGACAGGACTAGAGAGAAAATTGGCATTGAAATTACAGAAGTCATTTATAATATAAAATACACTAGTAATAATTCCTACACATAAAGTATAGAGAAATAAATAAGCTGACTACAACAAGTAGTGATATTCTACTAATTATTACTAATACCCTACTTATTGATGTGACTAACCTGGGACTGTCTGCTGGTGAGGGTCCTGGCAACAGTTTTATGAGCTTGATGAAAAGATCTTTAAACAGCATCCACTGTCACTACACCTGATCTGAATGCTCTTTTTAGTGTTACACTTAAGTGCTAATAGCTCCCCCTTGTGAAGAATGTTCAGACAGCAGAGCACACCTTTAAAATAACCTCCATTTTAACGTGCACTTACCTCATTTTTAATTCATATTGTGAACTAATGATCGATTAGTTGTAACTGATATATTTTTACTAATATAATTGTAATATGAGCAACAGAAATATGATGAAACATGCAAAAACAGTGCAATCAACTTGCACTGGCCTACCAACTGCCCCCAAAAAACTACTGCCTGGATGTGTAATAAGATGATGCAATGTCTTCAAAATACCAAGCAAATACCACCCATTTAACTTCTCTTTGTTTCTGTGTGTGTGTGTGTGTGTGTCTGTGTCTGTGTGTATGTGTGTTTATGTGTGTATGTGTGGTGTATCAGCCCAGGCGACAGCAAGACCCCAGCCCTGGCTCCAACATGGGCAACACTGACGATCACAAGATGCGCTAATGGCAATCAACAATCAAGTGGGCAGGGGAAGGGTCACACAATCTCCATCACCACAGCAAACTCACACGCCCACGCCCCATTCGCTGATCACACAAGAGACCAAAGTCCACATTGTTGGGGGGATTTCGAGGGAGGGTGAGGGAAGGAGGGCAAGGGAGGGTGAGGGCTTGGGTAGGCGGGTTGGGAAGGGTTTGATAACGGTCCCTCATTAAAGGTACAGAAGGGTGCGAGTTGTTTTGGCCTGGGATTAGCATGGGTGTGGGGGAGAAGTTGGATTGGGTACTCCCTTGTTCCTTCTTGGGGTTTTGCACTATGTGATACTTTTTTTTTTTTAAATGTCCCAACATTGCCTTTTCGTATACAAAGTGTTCCTACCTACGTTTCTTTCAACCCCCCTATGCAAGCTATATCTTATTTTATTTTTGGCACTATTGTTATGAAATGGCATTCTTCTTATTTTATTCATATTTGTTTGTGTGAAAGTCAAGATGTTTACTTTTTTTTGTATTTTTATTTTCCTTATATATAAACGTGTGTGTCTTCGTGCTTTCGTAGGAGTAAATGTTACTAGCGCAATTCTCTAGAGTAGAAAAAAAAGGACAAAAGAAGCTGCTGATTTTGTTGACGAGGAAGGCTTTTCATTCTCACATCATCTCCCGTGCTCTCAACGTCTTCCATTCTTTCACTGTTAGCACACGTCAAAACACTTTGAAAGTGAGATGAGCAGCAGAAATCGTGTTTTGAGCTCAACCGTGCTCACGGTGTCTTCCTTACGAAACAGTTTTTTTCATCATCCGAGTTTTTCATGTTTGTTCCGATTCAGGATCTTTTTTTCTTTCTGTGCCTCAACAGAAAATATAGGCCAGCTTTTCCATGTTGCTGCAGCCCTCGAGTTGATTCACTATGCAGCACTACCTTTCTGTTAAGTTTAGTCGCAACAAAGCGAGAAAGAAAGTTGCATGCCAGCTGAATAGTGCTGTTTTGTCATAGCTGTTGTTTTGTGTTTTCTCTCTTATCCTCGTCTTTCTGTCCGATACAGTGGTTGCCCCCCCCACCCCCCAGGTTTCAAAGCACTTGCTCTGAGTCACGCATGTTTAAACACAAGGTGATCTGTGTTTATTCACAGGAAAGTAAGATGACGTCTGCAGACATTAGAAAGTCGATAAAACAGTGGGCTAAGGAGATGGGTCAAGTTCACAGTGTTGTTTCTTCCAGCATCCAAATATGTTGTAATTACCGACATTCGGAAATTGGATTTGAGTGGGGTTGCAGTTGCAGTTCTCTGTACCTGTAATTTGTTATAGATTAATAATTTGTAGGTTTGTCCATGCCTGTTCACCAGAGTGCATAAAGTGTTCCTACACAGCCTTGTGGAGATTGGCAAAGTCAGAGTAGCTTTAAAAACACACTAAGAAGAATTTTCCAACCAAACATCACAAACGAATCAGCATTATGAATAAAGCGGATGCTATGAGAAATGATTTAGGTACAGAGTGATTGGTACTGACTGAGAGGTGCAGGCTCATCATGCTCCTTTAGCTGGGAAGGTATATTTCCATTACAGAGTACAGCAATGAAAGCAGCACTTCTAGTACCCATTCAGTTTCTGTCCTCACTCCTCCCAATACAGTCAGCAATGTCAATAATAACGGTTACTATTAATACCAGTAAAGCATCACAGTGATTACTTAATGTACCTGTAATTCCCTCAGGAACTGTTAGTATGAGTTTTCATATTGTAATCTGCCCTCATTCTGGAGGAAAACAAACTGACCCTTGGTTGATTTGAAAGGAAAGTAAAAGAAATGGTTGGTTTGGAGGCTGTTGAGAAGGAGCAAAGCAGGATCAGAGATTTTGCATACGGTTAGAAATGAGAGGATAGTTAAGAAATGTTATATGAATCTGTTACTTATATTATAGAGCAGGAGCTGAATTACAAAAATCTTTTGTCTCAGTTTCCTCAGAAGGTTTTCAGCTTATTTACCATCAATACTTCAAGCATAACTGCATTACCTCATATAGTGCTCACGGACAGTAGCTCACATCATGTCTACAAAACATAGTACCCAACTTGTGTCTTAAATTGGTCCGAGATGTAGCCTATTAATGAAATAGAAGAGATAGACTACCTCTAGCTACAACCAAAAATAGTTTTGTAGCAGATATATGTTTGCAAAGACGAATAATGTATCAAGTCAGCAATGTCTCTACTTTAAGTAAGCTGCTGTTGATGAGAATGTGCTATGTAAGGTATTTATTGCTAAAATGGACATTTTTACCACCAAATGATCAAAGACAAGGAGCAAGAGGTCACTTTAGAGGCCCAATATTTTTTCATACAATTCACAGACAGAGAAATCAATAGCCTAACTAGAGTTGATATTGCTGTTATGCTATGATTCAACAGAAAATAGGAAACCATCTCACAGGTCCCTCTACCCCCCTTTCTAGGTGTGTCTTGTGCTGTGTGTCAAAAAAACCCATCGCTGGTCCCAAAAGATTCTACATCATCCTTTTACTTAATGCTGGCATTAAGGCAAGATACACACCAGGGAGTGGATTTTCTCACATTTCATTTTTTTTTAAAGAAATGGTTTATTTTCGTAATTATCTTTAAGTTATTGATGCAGGATTGCCTTTTCATTTTCAGGTCACGCTATGAAGAAATGTGTTTTTATTGCCTACCTTTTCCTTAGTTCCCTCAGGAATTAGGGATGCTTTTTCTATGTTTAATGGTTTTAGCTTTGTTTTTTTCCATTTTAAGCGAGGAGGACTGTTAACTGAAGTGTTACGTTTGACTTGTTTCTAAATAAACGTTTAACAAACCTCACTTTTGTAGTGGACTTGGTAAACTGAAACATTGTACACGAAAGCTTTACTATTCACAAATATTTGGGAAAAAATGTCTTAAACTATTTATTTTGCATTGCAGTGTGTGATTGAGTGTTGCAGAAGTTGAGAGAATAAGTGGCACCAAAGCAGACTGTGAGAAATGACTCAAATAGTGGAAAGTTGATTGATTTGACCACTTCAAGTAGGTGAAAAAGGGGACCATTTGAATTTTGTAAATGTAATGTAAGTATTTAAAGCAATTTGAATATAGACCAGATCATGTCTAATGAACAGTAAAACATGTTGCAGCCAGTGGTGACATCTTAGGCCTGATTTGTTTGAAATTAGGCAAATATTAATGTGTCACTATGAATGAGACTACAAGATGTCAATAAGAGTGCCCCACATACTGGCATGTATTGGCTCCTGAATTGTGACTGGCTGTTGGTGGGCACTTTGTTAAAAAGACCTTTAAGTGAAAATCTGGTCATACGAGAACACACCACCGTCACCCTTGGCTTGCTCATCAGATGCATTTCATTCACACACATTCATACACACAATTTATTTCATTTTGTGAAGCTGCTTTGTGACAATGACCATTGTTAAAGGCGCTATATAAATAAAATTGAATTGAATTGAACCACAGCACACAGTGTGAACAGTCTGACAGCCTGTTAAATTTTGTTAAGCTTGAACTTTTATGTAACAAGATATTGGCTGGTGCACTAGGTGGCGCTACTTCACAAATGAGTAATGAGCAAGTGTCATGCACCACCTAGAGGCCAACTTACCATACAAATTTTACAGGGTTTTGCGAAATGGTGTCTGAGCTATTGCAAAGGGGGTTGCGCCCACCCCACTTCAGGTCCCTCCCCACTTCACTAGCAAAAAGAGACATGCCTACCTAGGAACACAAGTTGTGCGGTTACATTTAAAATCTTCTCTTCCATGGAGGACACATTTTCTTTTAAATGTATAATAACACTTTGTAACTTTTGTAAATTATCACGTGTTATACATTGAAATGAATAAAGCAATTTACAGTAAAATAATATTGGCCCATTCTAGTAATCTGATCAAATATCATTATAATAACAATTATGTACAATGATAATTATTATTTATTATGATAAATATGTTTAAAATATATATACATACATATATATATATATATATATAACACATTTCATCAGATTACTATCAAATGTCAATATTATAATATAATTCTAAATTATATTTTTCATTATTAGTGTATAAACCGTACAATGGATGATACTTTATAAAGGTTACAAAACAGACACAAGACTTTTAATGAAACTCTTATTTTGAAGAAGCGTGATGGCGCTGTTTTCGGTGACAACCTGAAGGAGAGTTTCTGTGTTAATGGAGGCTGAATGAATGTTGCTCAGTTCAGAAATGTTAAAAATATTCTTTCTGCTTTGTTTGGCACCGTGAATACCAGCAGCAGCAGCATGATGTCCGCTCTGCAGACCTGCTCCAGAGAGTCAGGCGGCTGCTTTGTCCCGGTTCTGTGGTCATGTTTTGGTACTAGTTCTGTAAAAATGGCTTTAAAAGTGTCTCTGTTCTGTTAGCTCACCCCCAATTTACTGAACCAACATACTCTTTATTTATACATGTTTACTGAAAAGGGGCAACATCGGTTTTTTACGACGAAAGAAGAATTCGAACATCTGACCTGAATGCTGAATGGTGCTGGTATGTGGAATCCGTTCAGTTCAAGTCAAATCCGTTTTATTGTAATTTCAGCAATATACAAAAAACACAGCGAAACAAAACAACATTCCATGATTATGGTGCAACACAAGAACAGAAACAGAACGCCATAAGACTACAATATAGACGGGACAGAAGAGCAACAACACAGACAACATTTAGTCTAATCAACAATGGCTACAGTACTAGTCTGAATGAACACAGTATTTTAGCAGAATTACAAATACTGTATTGTAGCAGTTACATGTGCAAAACTGTAGACAGAGTGTTACGTGTGCAGAAATGCAGAAGAGGGAGTTACATGTGCAAAAATGCAGAACAGGGGTAGACAGCTGTAAATGTAATTGGGCATAAATAGCAGCAGTAAGACAGAATGTGCAGTATAATGAATCCGTTGTGTTGGTTTGTGGAATCAGTTAATGCACACAAATTATAGGTGTCTGTAAATTGGGACCGTTTAGAATTAGACCGAGGTTGTCTTCCTTTATAACGTCGTTACAGTAAACAGAAAATCACAGGCGAAGGAGCCCGACAGCAGAAGTGGGACAGTTCCAAATTTCCCAGCTGGCTTAGTTTTTAATGCATTTAGTTTATTAACGCGAGTGTGGAAGTTGATCTGTATGGTAGTGGGTATATCTGCTGTATGTTAGTGACCTCTGTCTGAACCATGTGAGGCTGTGCTGAATTTCGCTCGTTAAGGAATTCATTTATGATGTAGGATGTGGTTTGATGCCATTCTGTTCAGCTCAGCTGCGCAGAATATGGCAATGTGTTTCAGTTCGCGATGGAGTGTCACGAGGAGGAGGATAACTCGAGTTCTGACAAGCGCGCCAGACTGCACCAGTCTGTGAAGCAGCTGCACCAGAAACCAGCTTTACTGATCTGTTTCCAGAAACTGTGTAAAGCCTGATACCAGGAGAAATTCAAAACATCCCAGTTTCCATGCTAGTAGAGGACATATCAACCAAAAGACCAAGACAAAGAAACTACAAGAGCACGAAGTGAAAGAACAGAAAACTGAAGACATATGTGCTGTGTGCACGACTGTGTATGTTCAGAGCAGGGATTCAGAACACCTAGAGAACTTGGTTTGCTCGTTTTGCTTGCCACAACTGGCTTGATGTATGTTGCGAAAAGATAACCGGTGCGGTTAATGACGATGATGGTTCATTTACTTGCAAGGACTGCCTTTTTATGAAGTAGGCCTCCATGTGATGTACCTTTCCAGTGCTTCTTTCGGTTGCACTGGCTTTTTATGGGTAACATCCTCCCTTCGAGAACCTATTTTTTAGTTCTTGACCTCAGTTAAACTCTTTTTTTTTTTTTTAATTATGTTGTTAAATTTTGTAACAAATATTTCTTTAGGACTCAAACAGTTGAGACTTAAGCAAGTGACGATGGACCTCCAGACGCGTGACCCAGTTTTTTAAGCATATTGTAACTGACACAACTTATTTGTTGTTGTTTATTTGGTGTAAGAGAACAGTGAAACTAGAATTCATTCTGGATGAGTGAGGTCTACCAATAACCTGAGGATTGTGCCAGTGGTTTGCACTGCACAGTTCTAAATGTGCGTAGGTTTTGAGTACAGTCAGTATGTCAGTATGTGAGACACATTTCCTTATGTTGGCATTGTAGAGCTGAAATGTTCTGTCTTGAGCTCATAAACACAGATTTCATGCAGTGCTTCATGTCTGAACACAGATTGTATTTATTTTTTATTTGCTTGCTACGGGCTGTACTTGCACATATAATTGCTCTAAAACCATAGCTTGGCTAATTTATGAAAATATTAGGGCGTGTTTGTAAATGTTCCAAAGTGACTGGCATTTTGAAATGGTTGAGATGGTTCTACGTTTTGTAAAACTAACTGCTTTAAAAGGTTTTAGTATGATTCATGACACAAAACTAAGTACAATTATTTGTGCACTTATTCTGTATTTTATTAGAACAGTCTGCCGAACTCTGATGAGAGTTTCCTGGTTTCGGATCGGCGTGAATTTACAAATGCTCCCAGGAGAGGGCAGGTAATGTGCATCTTTCTTGAGGCAACATAACCTTTGCCTTTATTAGCTGTAGATAGTGTAAAACGTTAACCTATTTGCTGAGACTATGGTTATGAACAAGACTCTTAAATCTGGGGACACTCATGGGGCTTGACTGTACTGTAACTGTGGAACATATTGAATTTGTATCTCTGCTTTCATAGGTTCAGGAACCAAGCTGTAGGGCCAGGTTCCCCTAGACTACTCTAGGTGTCTCAAGACTTCTACAAAGTATTTGTCACCCAAGGAAGGTGAATTATTATGAATTCCAGGGCTGGTAAAAGCCAATCCAAAGATCAGGCCAGGCCCATCAAGAGACTTTCCCTGGCAAAAAAAGATGAGCAAAGAGGCAGTAATAAACAGAAAGGCCTTTCTATTACTTCATTTTTCAAGAATACCCCACCATCCAAACTGGCTTGCCCGCTATGCAACAAGTTCATACCTCGTTTCAAGATCAATGAACACATTGACTCCCAATGTCAGGAGTTTATTGAGGAAAATGACCCAGAAGCTTTGCCAGGCAGCCACAATAAACAAGAGAAAACACTTTCAGATAATGTCCCTAGGACTCCAGATAAAACAGGAGATTCAAGTATACATGGAAAGGATCAAGATGCAAAAACGAGTCCATATTTTAAAAAGAATTGTGCAGTAAAGCATGAGTCACCCAAGGCCAACTACCAAGATAAAGTGGTCAGGACGGTCAGTATCGGCAGCTTGTCTTCAAAACTCTCAGGAAGAGCCCTGAAGTTTTCAGAGAGCCCCAAAACAGCTGCTGATAAAGAGTCAGACTGTAGTGAACCAACTAGTTCACAGAAAGAAAACTGCGATGAGAACATCAGTGTTAAATCTTCTCCTTCTGAAGTAGTTATTGTAAATATACCTATAGTGGAAAATGAACACAGACTTGAAGACTTGGCACCAGGAGTCAGCGCACTGAGCACTAAGACTTCACATTCAGTGAAAGCTGCTGCTCCATTCAAATTAACGAAAAGGAAGAAAGTGGAGTCTCCTGAGACGTGTGCAGCCTCAGACCTGCAGAAGAAAAGGAGATATTCTGGAAATAGAAGCGAAAACAGTCCATTTCCCGTAGTTGACCAAAGTCCGACGTCATGTGTCACTGCGTCATCACAAGAGTTTGCAGTCAGCAAGTCCAAACTTGGGGATGTAGAAAGAGATCAGATTCTGGCACCATCTGGAAGTGGAAATCTCCCACAGAAACCTAGTGAAGGGTCTGTGGAACATGGTCCACACAGGCAGCCATATTACCTTCAGAACTTCCTGACCATTGTGGAAGCAGTAATGGAGAATGAGGATGATAAGATGCTTTTCAATGATGAGGACCTCTCATTTGTCAACAGTTTCAAGCAACTCTCAGGTAGGGTTGCTTTTTTATTTGCACAGTGTTAGGTGTGATTTTCACTGCATGTTGTACTCGTCCATGTGACAAATAAAGAGTCTTAAATTTAATATTGAATTGAATCTTCAACAAAAAAATCTGTGAGAAGAACCTAGAGGCAGTTCAGTATTATACAATATGCATGAATATTACACGGTCACATCGTTTACATTTTAGGCATTACCTTTAATTGAAAATTTACTGTTAAATCTAATACTGTTTTGCCTACTTCCCAGTGCCTGGACAGAAGCTGTATGTGCGCCTGTTCCAGAGGAAGTTGAAGTGGCTGCAAGTAAGCAAACTGGATTATTCGGAGATCAGCTCAGACCTCAAACCTGTCGTGCAAGAGCTTGTCTGTGGTGGCTTCCTACAAACAGGTTGGTGTTTGCCATGTGTGTGATCTATGTGGTTCGGTATCTCTTGTTTGGGTTTTTAATAAAATTAGTATTTTCAGTTGTAAAATGTGGCTGAGCCGCATTCAAAATGTAAAGTGTAAAACTAAACTCACATATGACCACACATCATTTTTTCAAATGAATTCATGAATGAATGTATAATTACATGTATAATTCAAAATTCAATTGAATTAGGATCTCATTTATTGACTAAATTGAATTAACTTATTAAGGAAAACTCAATTATTATAAAATGATTGTGTCCATGGAATGATCTTTTATATTTATGTAGCTTAGCCTACTGTTAATGAACTGCAGTGCTTATCAGAAGTGTGTTCTGATCATAATTGTATGTTTTGAACTGTGATGTGTTTTACTGATTCATGTTATCACACACCCTCAACCATGGTAGAATTACTGTAACACACATCCTGTCAAGCTTCGTTCTTAAAGTTTTCCTCAAAGAAATGAACCTGAGAACCATACTTGTATTTAGTTTAAATCGATTTCTCCTACAGAGTCGGAACTCACAGACATCCGAGAAGTTCTTGATCTTCTACCCGCTCCAGACCTCAGAGCTCTGGCCAAGACGTTCCATCTAAGGGGTTCAGGGAACAGCACCCAGAAAGAACAACTGGTAGAAGGACTTCTTCGTTTGGCCAGACAGCGCTCACTCTTTGCTCATGGACCTGGTGCCGTCATTCTCAAGAGGTTCGATAATTTTGCCTATGTGAAAATGCACTGATGTCGTTTAGTTGCTATTTCTAAATAATGTTCTTAAAACATAGTGGATTCACATCTCCTGCAGGGCTAAGCAGGTAGCAGGCTCCTGTGCGCGTCTGTGCCGGGGACCTCGTGCAGTTTTCTCCCGAGTCCTACTCCTCTTCTCTCTCACTGACACTCTGGAGGAGGAGGAGATGGCCGCAGGGGGTCAAGGCCAGCTCTACACCATTCTGCTGGTCAACTCTGGACGCCTGGCCTTCCCGGCTTACACTGTGCAGCGCTCTGCTCACGTGTTTCAGGACAGAGAAGACCTAATCAGGTAATCTAGTCATTTTTGACCATGTATTATTATTTAGTCTAGCCTCCTAATGTACTACTAGGATCACTTACACGTTATGTTTTAAAGTTTCTATTGAAATTTGATGTATCTCTGCACTGCATTTTATCTTTTCCACTGCCTGGTACTTTCTTGGTTCAAGCCAATTTTTTTTTTTATTAGCCAGCCAGTAGTTATTTTCTACTACATCAAGGTTTCAAGTGAGCTGGGTACCAAAGTATGTGATATATGGCATGCTGTCTGGTTAGAAAGACTTCATACACAGGATATCTTTGGACATCCTGAACAAACCTGCCGAGCTACAGTAGTGACTGATCGATTCTCGAGCCACTGAAATATTACCATGCTAATAGAGTCGAGTCAAGCTGGAAACATGCAGTGAAAAAGTGCCCTAGGACAGATGGTTCTGATTTTCTTCTGGTCAGATATGAAACTGCCATGCGAACCCTTCAAGAAGTGATTACAGCAATGCAGACTGGTTGTTGGGAAGATGCCTTGGTGCTCTACCGTGATGCAAAAACCACCTGGCAAGACCTTAATCAAACTTGTGACTTACGGTCAGAACTGCAAATTTGCAATTTTTTTTCAGCCTTTCATTTGGAAGCGTGATGGCAAAGGCTCATGAGTAATTATTTGTGCACAGTTCTCAGAAGGATCTGCCAGTGTTTCTGCGCTGTTTCACTGTGGGCTGGACGTACACACGGATATTATCTCGTGGAGTTGAAATACTTCAGAGGCTGCGTCATTATGAGGTGAGTTTATAAAAGAAACCACAAAAATGAATGAAGATTCATATTGCACCAGAATTGCGCATTCTTTTGCTTGCAAATCTCCAATTGCAAATATCCAAACTTCGAGGGGTCTTGGTAGGGTTTCAGGCAAAATACATATTCATTAGCACTTGCTACCAGTTGCAAGTTCATTTATGTTGAGTATTTGTCCCTGTAAGAATTAAGATTCTGTTAGATTGAGTCTCAATTATATTGTTAAGATAAATGCCCATGATGTGCTCTGCACTCTAAGATAATATTTAGTGTTTTTCAACATCACACACTCACAGGACACAACTGTAATGTAAGCAAATTAGCTAAAGTACTTGGCGTGGCAGAGCCATTTTATATTGTATTTAAAACAGAGGCAACTTGAATTTTTATAGCATTTACTATATGTGTACTTACAGTATTCATTCTTTTGTTGATGGAATAGGAAGCAGTCGAGGAGCTCCGATCTCTGTTGTCTCAAACAGTGTTCTGTCCAGACAGCAGAGGGCGCTGGTGGGACAGACTAGCTCTCAACCTGCAGCAGCACCTCAAACAGCAGGAGCAGGTATTGCACACCCACACTTTTATGCACTGGACCTGTACCACTAGACTGAAACAGTGTTTGAAATCAAGCTGAATGCAGTCTTCTATCTATACAAGCAAGTGCTGGAGCAATTGATAAAAATGTATACTTATTGCAGGACCCATGGAGTTGATTGTTTTTGGTTTAATATTGCCATTTGTAAAACCATGGATTTGTAAACTGCCACTTATCTTATACAGCAGTGGTTCCCAACCTGGGGTCCGGGCCTCCCTTAGGGGGTGCGCTAGAGATCGCAGGGGGTGCGCACAATTCTGTCTGCACTATGGTTACCAAAATTTGTACACATTAAATTCATAAAATCCCAATGTCTGAGAAACGTAAAGGTGTGTGTATAATAGTATAAGAACAAAAACCTTTTATTTTTTGCAAATAAAAGTTCATAATTAATCACTTTATTCTGTTTATGCGGTTAGGGGTTGGGGTTGGGGGGGCCTAGCTTGTCTTGGACACTGGCAAAGGGGGGCTTCAAGGAAAAAAGGTTGAAAACCACTGTTATAGGGTGTAGAGAAGAAATAGCAAATTCATCAGTTTTCATAATTCCTTGTTAAGACCTTTATACACATATAAATGTATTAACTTATGTAGTCCTCAGTTATTATAGATATTGTACAGATGTTTAAACCATTGCTCATATGTTAAAATTTCACTCATTTTTAGTTTATTCTAAAGGAGTAATTTCACAGATGTTATGGAGCATTAGTGAAAGTGCCCATAGTGAATTTTGTAACTGTAATACGGGATTTGTGCAATAAAGGCTATCTATGCTATCCGGGATGGAGTGGAGGACCCACTGGTCCGGACTGGTCATCGCTTGTCACTGCACCAGAGAGCTTCCAGAATGAAGAAGTCTGCGAGTTTTAAGAAATATCGCCTGCTGCTCCACGACTTACCTTCTCTTCATGTGCAGGACGTTACCCATGTGAGCTGATCTTTTATTTTGGATTTAGCTGTCTAAACACAGACATAGTATTAAAATATTCCTATAGCTATGAACAGTGTCATCTAGCTACAGCTGTAAATGACAAAGATCAGTTGGCTAGTAGTTTAGTGCGTTTGAGTTGAGAAATCACCAGACCATGCTGGACTCTGGCCCGTCAAGGCTGGAGTTGAAAAGCCTTGATCTGTGGTCAAAGAGAATAAGTATTGGTGGCAGGCACTTTGTAACTGATGTTAGAGGACCAGTGTGTCTTTGGGTACTCACCTGTTTTTGGATTTGCGTGACAAAGTGTTTTTGTGTGCCTTAACAGGTGACAATTCGAGGGCAGCTGTTTCCTCATGAAGGTGGAATGGGCAAATCAGTGTTCCTCAGACCTGCTGCTGAAGACGAGAGCTCTGGAGGAGATAAGGCCATGGTCATGTGCTCCGTAGAGGACCTGGCATTGGCACACTACAGAAAGCTTGGCTTTGATCAAGGTTTCTAATCTCATCTGCACATCTGAAGCTCTTCTTATTACCACAGATTGGTATTATGTTAGAGTTGAGAATGTATGGCTGATTAGTTTGTCTAATGCAGGCATTCATGGCGAAGGCTCTACATTCTCCACCCTGTTTGGCCTCCTGCTATGGGATATCGTCTTTATGGAGGGGGTTCCTGATGTTTTCCGAACCCCCTATCAGGTAGGGAATTAAAAGCCTGACCTAGTCCTGTCCTTTGCATAAAGATTGATTTATTTAATGATGCAACGTTTACGAGAACTTGTGACCAGTGATTTTCATCATTTTCCCAGACAAGTCCTCTGGACATGCACACTGATTCATTCTATAGGAACCGGCGTGAGGCTATTGAGGCGCGGGCAGAGCTTTTGCGTGAGGCCTCCACAGAAACGCTGCAAGAGCTGCTGGCTGAGGTGTGGAACTCCCAGGAGGGCAAAGTTTGTTCATTAGTCAACTGGGAGCGATTTTCTTCTCTCCAGGAAGCTCAGGTGATTTTTAGTGGGGAGGTTTACAAAAACATATATGTGATGTTTTTATCACATATATACATAATATACACATATTAAAACAAATGTGTGTGTGTGTATAATATATATTTGTTTTAATGGAATGGATGCTTTTATATTTCTCTGATGTTTAAATGGAGTAGGTGAATCCAGCTGTGCATTTGGGTTGAAAGCAGAACGGAAATTACATGAAGGTTAAGAAATGAATAATAATCTGTTTTATGTTCAGAGCTTGGTGGCATGTCTGGGAGGCTCCTTTTTAAGTGAAGTGGTTCTTAGAATGGCAAAGGACTACAGACACAGCAGAGGAGGGCTTCCAGACCTGGTAGTGTGGAGCACATCAACCAACAGCTATAAGGTGATCATTTAAAATATTCTGAAGATTCTTGCTGGTTCAGAAATTTTAATCTGGAGTTCACCAGGACTTTATTAATGATTTTGCTACAGCTGTGGTAACAACCTTGACCCTGTAGTGCCCCATTTACCTATCAAATGTGATTTTTTCCCTGAAACTCACCTTATCTAATAAGCTAATCAAACTCTTCTTTAATTGAGGTGGTAGTGCTTGAGCAAGGGAAATATTTAAATGTGCATGGCGGGGGATTCCAGCTGAGACCAGGGCGGGGAACCACTGGGTTATTTTGTTAGACAGATAACACGAGTAGGTGATGAAAGTACAGTAAAACTCAAAAGGCACTAAATGTCCACTGATTTGAGGTCTGTCTTTATAGCTGGTGGAGGTGAAGGGCCCTAACGACCGTCTGTCCCAGAAACAGCAGCTGTGGCTGGAAGAACTCCAGAGGCTTGGGGCTGATGTTGAGGTGTGTCATGTCACTGCTACAGGAGCTCGGGGAGTGCAACTGGATTAAAGAGCAAGAGGCCAGAAGATCAAGCTTTTCACACTGTTAGATTATCTCTGAAAATTATTGGGATGGTCTTCATGCACAGTTTGTCTGTTTTGAAATGTATTAATTTTGTGCCTGTTCTGGGCACTTAGGAACCCACGACATGATGCTAGTTTCTTACAGAATGAACAATCTGAAAATACTGTCACTGTCCAAATCTTTATTGCTGCTAATTCATCTATTTGTGGTGGTGTTTTTGATCTTTTAAGCAATGTATTGGACATGATTTTTTTTTTTTAATCGAAGAATAAGTAATATGACGGCGTTGGAATATGTCTCTGACTTGAAGTAGATAGTGTTGGTTAATAATTTTGTACAAAAAAAATAAAATCAAATGAAGATGTTTCAAACTAGCATTTTCACGTGTGTGGTTTCTTGGCGCATGTTACGAAGTCACCTTTAAACAGTGGGCCTTTAGGATGCACATTGGGGATTTTTAACAGGATATATTTCATTCATTATTAATTGTCCCATCACTGTTCTTAGGAGCATCACTCAAACAGCTAAGCTGTGATCAGAATCTCTCTCTATTAGAGAAACTGTGCTATAAAATGTCATTTTTCTTAGTATTTTCATTCTAACATATTTCTTTGTTAGAATGCAAACCATCCCGGGATTGCTCCCCAGTTGGTTCACCACAGTTTAGGAAACACTATGTAATGGATAGTGAATGAGTTAAAGAGCCAAGCTCAAGAAAGTGTTACATTCTGGAACTGAATGCATTTTGCATACCAATTATACAACAAAATTTTTTTATTTTTACAATATTAGAGCTCAATGGTCGTTGAGTGGTCTGGCAAGTAAAGACTGGTCATGTATTTCTCACTTCCAGTTAATGAAATCAGGTAATAAAGTGGAATGGGTTGTAAAATGAAATTAAAATTAGGCCTGGTATTTTTGTAACAGTAAATATGATCCAAATGGCTGTAAGATATGCTATACATCTAACCGTGACACCAGTGATTGGATGTATGGACATTTAACTGGTAGAGCTGGTAGAGCACTTATGTAGTGGGCTGGCCCAGTGCCTGGAACTCTACTTGATAACTGTGCCCTTGAGGCCTTTCACTTCCATTTCATCAGGTTTAGTAGAACTGAATGGGTAGAGCTCACCATGTGTGACTATAGAAGGTTTTGGCATGGCAGTAAATCCTGACTTGCTAAGTCTTGGCAAGGATTTGCTGGACATAATGAAGATCTGTGTTCTCCTTTCTCAAGAATCAGAAGCTGATTTTCAGTTTGGAAGTTGACTGTGTGTGACGCCTGTAGACGCTAAGCTTACTATTGGCAGGATTGCTTAAACAGACTCATGGGGGTGTTCCTTTCCCAGTACTGACTCACATATTTAGCTGTCCTGATTACTCATCTTTTCCCTGGGTTCCTTCTTTAGTTTGCCAAAGTGCATGGAGTCTTAGTCCAGACTGTGCTTCTACTCTGAGCCTCTTTCTGTCCTCTGGGCTTGTCCAGTTTGATCTTGGCCCCTGGGATATTCCTGAGGGAGCCCATGAATCACCTCACAGTCTGCACTTTAAACAGACAAAGAGAGAAGCCAAAAACCAAAACACACTGCTATCTGGTGCTGTTTGCATCTTTAAAAAGAGAATAAGTGGTTGACAAAACAAGGATCCAAATTACATTTATGTGTGTCAGCTGTCTCATCTTGTGTCACCAAATCGTACTGGGTTTGCCGCTGATCTCTTGCAGGTTCTAATGCTCTTTCTGCAGAGTGTTCTCTCGCTCTGCTACTCCAATGATCTTACTAGCTCTTCAGATGCAACATCCTGAAACCAGTAGGCTAAGATCCTTGATTTATTTAAGACTGATATTATTTGTCTGATCTTTTCCCCAATTTTTAGCCATGTCTAGTTCCACCCATTAGCTATCACCCTCCCTACCACACAATGTCACCAACACTGGGAGGGTGAAGACTACCTTCCTCCGAATGAAGGAAGGCAAGCTGTCCCTGGAGGAGGACACTGCGACTCAATTCTGCTAACAAATACCACGCTGGCTACTCCACACTAGAGCGAAGCCAGTGGTCTCCTGGACTCTCGGCCATGAATGGCTGGGACTGAACTCGCAAACTTTCTACAAGACCAGTGCTTGAGTAGCTGTGCCACTTTAAAAAAAAAAAGCTCAATTTGATTTATGAAAAAAGACAGGGTGTGGATTTGTCCTGTGAATTTGTCATGGTTTTCATACCTGTCCACTTTGCCCCAGAGCTTTAAGAGACTATACAGGTGCTGAAACTCCATACATATTTCACTGTACCTCATCATCCTGTTACTCAGTATCAGATGTAATATCACGCTAAACGTATTTTCACCTGTAACAAAGGAAAGAAGGTAATCTTATATACGTTTTAATCTAATATGCATCTTGAATACAGAGCTGTGTCCCTCAGACATGAAGTAGGTGTGTGAAGTAGGCGTCTTTTGATTATTGTTTTATATGCCAGCTGTTTGATTTTTCTATAGCATGTCATGAAAATGGGAGATGATAACATTTCTCATATCTATAAACACAGTGGAAACCAAAAATGCAAACATTAAATGAAGTGTGTTTTTGAAAGTAAAAATAACTTTTAAACTATCATATAAAGTGGCATTTTAGTAGAATAAAATAACTCTATATGATCTGCCTTTTACAGAGCAATGACTCAAGCTCTGTGTGTGTGTATGTGTGTGTGTGTGTGTGTGTGTGTGTATATATATATGTCAAGATTAGGGCTGCACTATATGTCATCTGTTTATCAATACTCCGCAATGCTGATATGGCAATGTGCAATGACAGCTGCAGGTGAGAGTTCCAGCTTATTCTAATGAAATGATGAATAATTCAACAAAAGTCAAATATGTTTGCCCAGTCTTAAACCATTAAAGTCACTGTTTAATCAAGATGTTTTTAAAGGGCCCATTTTCTACATTTTCCTTCTATATGATGTTTTTTTCCGCACAATGTTTGTGTGGGTTTCTATTAAAATATATTAGTAATTCATAAGTCCTATTAAAAATGTAAAAAAAAAACTGTTTATCTGTTCAAAATGAACTATTTTTCTGACTGTGTCTTTAAGGCTGATATATGTAAATGATCTCTTTTCTGATTGGCTGTCCTGAATTGCAGTCCTGCTGGAATAGAAAAGGGCCACAAGTGTCCGCCAAGCTGGAAGTTGGTGTTGTCTGAAATGTCTTGGTATGCTGAAGCATTCCCTTCTACGTAATGGGTCTAGCCCAAAGCCTGAAAACAGGTATGTCCCAATACTTTTGACTATTTAGTATATTTAGTCATGTCACTGCTATTGGTAAATACAGAGGGGATGTGCCAGAAAGGACACTTTCAGATGAAGGCCTGCAGTGTCTACCTGAAATGTCTCAGTGTGCACATAAAGACCATTTTAAGGCTGAAAACGTCTTTCTCCAACAGGATCACTTACAGAGTTATAGACACTGAAAGATTATTCAGAATCAGAATCGGGGTTTATTGGCCAAGTATGTGAGCAAGAACAAATACAAGGAATTTGGATCTGTCTGATGATGAGTTAAACCGCTTAGAATCAAGTGAAGACCCAGCTGATACGTACACAGCCTAAGCCACGGGGCACGCTGTGTTCAGTTTCCTAGATCTGACCCCTAGATCTGCTTCATGTTGTCGTTTGACAACTTTAACAAAGGCAACTGAGTGCCAGAATCGAGCAGAGTTTTGGAAATGTCTCTATTCTAATTTGCCTACTGCTAACACCACTAATATCAGGTGTGCATGGGCAGGGAAATCACCAAACTGTACAGGAATCTGGCCCTCGTCCTGGAGTTTCCCCACCCCAGCTTTAGACGTTTGAGGTACAGCAGGTCTGGTTTCTGTTCTGAGTTCTATCCTGTGTCACAGTTTTGTAATTTCATATTATTCCATAGTATACTTTCTCCCTGTGAACAGGTCTATGTATATGCATTTTTTTTGGACGTTTCAAATATTGAGAACACAGAAAACAGTGTCGTCTAAATGAGCAAACATATATATTCTTTAATCAAGCAGAGGGTTGCTGTAAGGGACTCATGCTAGAAGAGCTTCTGTACTCTCACCTGTACGCAGTGCAGTGCTTTAACTATGATGCTGCGGACACAGATATCAAGCCCACTCTCATCCAGCCTCTATTACACAAGGGGTCCCAGAGTTAAGAGGGTCTCAACATACGACGTTTCAAGCTTACGACGCTCAGGTGGGCGAACTAGTTTAGTGGCGCGAGGCGAAGGAATACACAGTAACGCGCCATATGAGTGTGGGAGTACTGTCTAAGCTCGTGTTCCATTTGTTGGTTTATTTGATGACTTTTTGGCCTTTATCATGGCTTCTTTTTACAGTAATGTTTTGTATTTTTTTCTAGTACTACAATACAGTCTAAAGGTACAGTATTTTTGTCGTTTTCTATTTTCTGTGACTTAATTGTGTTTTTATGTTCTAGATTTTACAACTGTGTTAGGAGAGGTTGACTTAGTCTTCCACCAAAATTCGGGTTACATCGCCGTTGTAGGAACGTATCTTCGTCGTAAATTGAGGGCCCCCTGTACACGTACAACTACAATGTGAGCGTGAAATGCTTGTGTTACAGTTTATGGCGAGCAGTGCCAACTGTGAACACTTGTACACCTTAACTTGTGAAAACACAGCAACTGGGATTTGTTCAGATTTTGTTTTAGTGCTAACCTGATAATGCTGATAATAGCTTGTTTACAGTACTATTATCCTTCCTTTTGTTTGATTACAAAGGTAATTTAGCTCATATTCTTTTCTGCTTGCTGCTGGTGAGGTCTTTTTCAAGGGCTGAAGATCCTATACTTTCAGGCAGGGGCAAGGCTGTATTTATAACCCTTTTACTTTCTTCCCTATCTGAGGTTTATGAGTGCGCTGTAATGGTTCAGCATGTGAAGACGTACAGTACCGTTCACAGTTGGAGTTCCTCACTTTGGGTGAGGCCATCTTTCTGGAACAGTGATGCTTAATAATAGTTCTCTCCAGCCAAGTGGAAATCTAGTTAAAGGAAGCGCTATCTATCATCACGAGAGCCTGCTACAACCTTATTGCTTTTGCTAAATGGCTCCCTCTGAGGCAGTACAGTGATGTTTGTATAAGAGAATGGACAGTAGAAGCATTATAACAAATTATTACTCTTTTATTTTTGCCGCAGATGCTGAGTCAGGTCTTTTCATTCAGGTAAATTATATAGCCAAGACTGTACACAAGTTCATACAGTTGTATAGCCCACAGTTGTACACAATGTTAGTGTGCACAAAAAAATAACCCAAATCAACATGATTGATATCGTGCTTTAGCGTAAACTTTTTTCAGATCACATGTTCTAGATCATGGGTTTCAACAAAGGCTCAGTGTGGCTGCAGATTCTTCTTCCAGTCAGGAGCGCAGCTGATTCCTCATAGTCTCAGTCTTCAGGCAGTTGATCAGGTGTGCTCCTGACACAAAGTCACACTGGCTCTTAGAGGATTAAAAAAAGAATTCAAGAAATGCATACATACAAATGCATACTGATCAGGTTTGTGCGTAACTCAGTTTGACCACGAGGTGTCAGTAGATCACCACAATTTATACAAACTTTCCAAGCTCAGCAAGTACAAAAACTCCATAATGAGCCCTTAAGAACGACGCTGTCAGTGCTACATCCCCTTAACTTCTGCAGCAATACCTGTCTCCCTCTTAGAAACAAGCAGCCCACTTGAGGACGGTTGCCATGATTAGTTTACCTTTATTTTGTTGGTAAGAATAGGACCCACAGATTTCATGCTCATAGAAAGGTGCTTAAACAAATAAAAACCTACCATAAGACTTTTACACTGACATGTTGCTGTTTAAGAATGGCTGTCATGTTTGAAGTGTGTGGTACAGGCCACTGTTTGTGTAAGAGGCTTTGGGTTTGATCTTTGTTCTTAACATTGTGTGCATTCTATCATCTCTAGATCGTCTCAGAGGGCCCTGTAGAGAGGACTGAGGTACCTGTGTAGAGGCGATGTATTCTGAGAGAGAGAGAAAAGCTATTGATTTTAAATGCAAAGAGCCTCCCACACAGTGTGAGAAAGAGAGAGAGAGAGAGAGAAAGAGAGAAATAAAGGATGGTGAAAGCCTCTCCTCCACACTTGCTCTTTGGCTTGATGATATTCATTTGGGCATAAAAAAAAAGGTTAAACCTGAGTTTGTTACATGAATTTCTCATTATGAAGTCAATTGCATTTGATTTGCTGAGATACATTAAAGACACTATTTGCTTTTGATAGTATATGGGTGTTTTTTTTTTTTGCTTTTAAATACGTCTCTGATATGTTTGAAGTATATATTCCCGGTAGGTCTCTTAGATCTGCAAGTGCTGATCAGCTAGTGGTGAAACAAATCAAAACTAAACCTGGTGAAATGGCATTTAGTCACTGCTGGAACAAACTGCCCATCAGTGTCAGATCTGCACCAACTGTAACTTTTAAAAAAAACCCACACTATTCTCCTCCAGCCTCTTTTAAATATCTGCACTTCTATTGCATGTTCGATGTTCTTTTATCGATTTTCTATGTATTCTTTTATTTATTCCATTCCATTATTCCATCTCATTTTATTTTGTTTTATTCTATTCCTTAGAAGCGTATTCAATGACCTTTTGTGTATGAACTTGAACTTGAACTGGGCTATGGTTTTATTGTAGTTTGACGGTGATATTTTGTTGCAGTATATATACTTTTGGAAGGGGACATCACTGACTAAACTAACTGTGTCTGTGAGAGAACGCTCTGGAGAAGTTTATATCAAGCAGTTTTTACTCCTTGCTTAGCTGTTTGCGTATCGTCTTTAACAAATGTCCATAATCGGATGTCCATCGTCAAACCCCCTTCGAAACAAACAAAGGGCATATCTCTTTATCACTCTCTGGTAGAGAGCGTTGTGTTTTTTGCAGCTGTGTGCTGCAGCAGTGCGGTGAAGACAGTTGATGTCAACAGGCTGAACAAGCTGATTTAAAAAGGCTGGGCTGGTTCTGGGTGTCAGACTGAAGACCCTATCTGAGGTTTCTGAGAGGAGAATGCTAAAAAAGCTTCTCAGTATCATGGACAACCACTCTCACCCATGCATGCCTCCATGATGGGTCATCAGAGCACACACAGCAATAGACTTCTCGCCTCCAGACCAAGAGGTCATGGGTTCGAATCCTACCTTCAGCACCACCACTGAGCAAGACCCTTAACTAACCCTAAGTTGCTCCAGGGAGAGACTGCCCCCTATAGTTAGGTAATGGAAGTTGCTTTGGATAAAAGCGTCTGAGAAATACCATAAATGGAAATGTTTCTCAGCATTAATATTAATGTCATTTGGTTCTCACTCGGATCGTGCAATATTACTCGTCTGCTTTCATTAACTCATCTGTATGTTATTGAATCTCTGTTTCATCCCCATCATTCTGCTACCTCTTTTTATTCATGGCGCAAACACTTTCACTTTTCGAACTAATAATGTTATCACTTGTACTAATAATGTTATTTTGTTATCTGCCATAGTTATGTGTTACTTCGTTATTTTGATATTACTTTTGCACTATTAATACTGTTCTGTTCTTTTTAAACTCTTATTGTATCTTTATTTCGTCTTGTTGCATTGAGCATGTTTAGAATTTCCCTTGGGATAAATAAAGTTCTTTCTTATCTTATCTTATATTATCTTCTTGCCTATCTCACATTGATCAGAATCCCACAGTTTAGTCTATTTAAAAATGTATACTCTGTGGCCAGTAGCCCCTTATAAACTTGTGGTTTGTGGATGTCTTGTTTGCAGGGCTGCCCAAGGTAACTACTTATAGTACCTTGGGGTGGCTGTTTCCTGCTTAACTCTGGCAGGACATTAAATAAAGAAAACAGTTTATTTATTTGTTTGTTCCTGAAGTCTTTTTGGCCTGGGCGTCCCGGGGCTGTGCTGGCCCGTTGCCCCGCTGGGCATCTATTTCAGAGAGCTAAGTGGCTCTTGATTGTAGCGGCCAGGCTGCCAGTGCTGTGGGCAGACCCCAGTGGCAGCAGCAGACCCGCCTTATTCTCTTTTGGCAAGAGCCCCCAGCTCGCACTCTCCGGCTTCCTAATTTAGTAACGGCCTGGTAAAAATATGCACTAACGAACAGGGTCTGGTATGTCAGGCTGGCGTCCAAGAGGAAAGAGAGAGAGGGAGGGAGAGAGAGAGAGGTACAATGAGTCCACAGTAGATCTACTGTACTGCAACAGTAATATAATATTATAAGTAACATGTTAACTGTCATTATTATTTATAGTAAAATTATAATAGCTTGCATGGCAACTCTCATATTATTATTTACAGTATAATTTGTTACAGCCACAATTGTTGTGTAGGGCTGCGTATGGTTGAAAAGGTTATTTAGGTATTTTATAGATGCTAACATTGAAAGCATGGACATGAAATGCAGTTTAGTGGCGTAGTGGTTAAGGCATTCGCCCTGTGATCGGAAAGTCTTCCCAAGGCTCAGGCACCTCTGAGGTACCCTGAGCAAGGTACTGTCCTGTCCCCACACACTGCTCCCCGGGCACTGTGTTCGTAGCTGCCCCCTTCTTCACTTTGTGAATGGGTTTAATACAGAGGGAGTATTTCGTGCTGTTCACACTGTGTGCTGTGGTGTGTTCACGTATGACCAGATTGTCACTTTCACTTTAAATGTGCAGGTGAAAAGATCACTGGCTGTTGGGAACTGTTAAGATTCCAATTATTTTTTTTTCTTTTCCACCTTACAGAGCCCTTACAAGACATCTATGTTTTCTTTCTCCAGAACGTCATGAGTAATGATCAAATAGGGTTTTTTATTTAAAAAATTGTGCAAATTACAAATATTCCATCCCAAATCTATTTGTTTAGGTTTTCAGAAACGTTGAGTAATTGTGCTAATGTTGGTGCTACATATTTTGTAGACTTGATGTTCAAATGTGCAGCAAATGGTTTTTTTTTTATGATGGTCATGTGAATTAATCACCAAACAGTCCCAGGCCTTTCACAGGATAAATGCTGTGGAGTTGACAGAGGTTCAAACACTATATTTGTAAATATTTGTAATATTTCGGTTATTTAGTTTATCAGCAATCATTAATTATGAAGAAAAAAAAAGAAGAATGTGAAAGCAGCTCCCAAAAACCACATGAATGTTTTTTTTTCTGGCAGGATTTGTGTAATGTAGTGCTACTACATCTGCTACCTCTGATAATAATAGTAATTATGTTATTATTCTTAATGTTGTCATTACCGTTATTATGAAGAACGTTTCTATGTTTAAACTCTGGGTCAGAGTAGATCATTTCTGTTTATGTCAGCTGGTGAAGACATTCTCTATCAATATTAGTTCAACTTAAATACATAAATAGTAAAAGTAATAGAGCACATTAACACAGTTCAGCACATTTTCTCTATAAATAAAGTGCGTGCCTTTCCTGCAAATTACTGCTTTTTAACTAATGGCAAAAAATGTATTATGTGCCAACGCACAAATGTGTCTACTCATCTGGAACGTGGGCTCATTAACTCATCGTCACATCAGCAGTGAATATCTGTTACATCCTAGTAACAAATATGATGTATTTAAATAATTATTTAAGAATTCTAAAGCTGTTCAAGTATTATTATAGACCGAAATGCTGCTGAGGTGTGTGTGTGTGTGTGTGTGTGTGTGTGTGTGTGTGTGTGTGTGTGTGTGTGTGTGTGTGTGTGTGTGT
>JBBJLR010000019.1:921052-935345 GCA_037577145.1 Brachypetersius gabonensis
TTTCACCTTTTGAATGGAATTACTGAAATAAATCAACTTTGTCATGATATTCTAATTTTATGACCAGCACCTGTAAGGCCACTGCACACCTTGTATTACAGACTGCACTGTAATTGATGCACATGAGTTTTCTTTGGTATAAGCAGAGAAAGGAAGAACACTCAAGATGCTCCACAGGGAATATTCTGGACTGCCACTGCGTCACAGGGCAGCAGCCAATCAGCAGCAAGGAGAAATGAATAATGTTCTCGGGTTGGGTACTTTCAGACCTCCTGCCTGCGGCATTTCAGCTTCCTAAGATGCATTTTCTTTGTGTTCTGTGGAGAGTGCCAAAAAATATATAGTTATATTTTATATGGAAATGTAGATGAATTTATGTTAGTATTTATGTTACAAAATTTGTAAATTATCTTTCTTCATAAAAAAATTATATATTGCCACCAAAAATCTGTGACATTAGGGCCTCCTCTGCCATGCCCCTCCCCTTGTCCTTGTTCTGGTTCTTTATGTTTGGTCATGGGGCTGAGCTGCACAGGCTCATTTCGTTCAGGTGTCTGATTGCCTTGCTGGGCCTAAACATAAACAACCTGCACAAGGGTGAGGGGGCATGGCGGATGAGACCTGGACATCAGAGGATATCTGCAGTTTCCTGAAATGTGTGGGGGTTAGTTCGGTTCTCAGAAAAATCCGCGAGAGACTGAACTGGCGACTGCTAAATTGTGATTAAGCGGGGGTTTACTGTACAGTAACCCCTCACTTTTATGTGGATCAGCAGTCGCAGATTCAGTCTAAAGCTGATTTTTCTGCAAACCGAACTGATAATGGTACGCAGAAATCCCCACAATTATGCGGAAACTGCAAATATCCTCTGCCTTTTTTTGCTTTTTTGTGAAATGGTAAAATACTGCTGAACTTAGAGGCGGGAGGTTTGAAAGTAGCCAATCCGAGAATGTTACAGAGTGTTGTGGAGACACAAGCCTGCTTCAGCATGTTGTGCCTGCTCAGTGTCTTATCTTTGTATTTTAGTGTTTTAAGCTTTTCCCTCCAATTTTCAGCAGTTATCTCAGTATATTTTGTATTAGCAAGCTGTGCCTTGCATATTTTGAGTCATATTTAGGGTTTACAATATAAAAATAGGCATTTCAAGCATTTTTTTTTTTACCAAAACACAACAGTGTGATTTTTCACTATACACGGGTGCTCTTGGAATTTTTGCTCTTGGAAATAAAAATTATTTTATTTCCCGCTCCTGTCTTGTATCCTTCTCACAGTTCAGAATAAATACACTCAATCTCTGCTCTGTATGATATATTTTTGTCATATTTATTTTATATCATGAATGTATGGATAGAACACTATGCACCTTACTTGAATTATATAATTGTTATGTCATTGTTAAATGAGGACTAATAAACATTCTATTCTCGCTCCACACAGATACCACACTCTACACTGGATGTGGTATGAACATAAATACTGTTGAAAGTTGTATTCTGTGTATTCTATTGATTTATTCTATGTGCTGTGGTTGTGCATTGTGCTTTTTTCTGTTACACAGTGTAGTTTCTGGTGTATAATATATGTAAACAATTCTGTTTACTGTTTGTTGTGCGTAATTCAAAAAGCATTCCAGGCTAAAACAGTTCTTAACACTTCTGTGTGAATAAGTGAAGCTGAACTGCTGTTTGTTGAATGGAAAAATATGTGTAAATGAGTTCATATAGAATGCAGATGTTCTTTAAATAAATGGACTGAGGAGCACAGAGTATGTTCTGAAACATTTGTCTATATATAATACATGAATCTCTTCTATAAAAAAAGAGGGAAATTCTTATCTATGTAAAGTTGCCAATGAAAGTGGTCTTTAACGTAGGGTTCCTCGAAAAGGTTCTCAGAACCTCCAGATGGTCCATGTTTTTGCTCAATCCTTTCTTACAGAATCATAAAATACAACTGGTTGGGGTCCCTGTTTTAGTAAGTATTTAGACAAACATTTGGTTCTTCTTGTGTTGCCGGCTCTGCCTTTGGTGGTTAGGCACCTCTGAAGTCCTCTTCAGCATGATGCCATCCACACACACTTAAATGCACTTACATACTCACATGCATGACTGCATGTTTTCTCTGCACTCCAGAAGAGACAGCAGTGATGGCCGGCAGTTGTATAGAATATTCTTGCGTATGTTAATGTACCTTCTAGAATTATTAGTGAATTAGAATAAAAGCTTGAGAATGTTAAGTATCGACTCAAGTGTATGTTCAAATATAGAGGGCATGTACGACATAAGATCTTCGCAAATCATAGCACAGCACACTATTTAGCCAATCAGAGCACAGGAAGGGCAATTCAACAAGGTAGTGAAATCCTAGAAAGACAAAAACTTAACGCTTCATATTGTTATCACTTCTGTGTTTTCCAGCATCATCAACATTAATGAATACTAGATTAATGTCAGCTGTCGTAACAAATTGTGTTGATCAGTACAATCAGCATTCATGCTACATATTTTCGCTTTCAAATTGAATTGTGTGCTAGTCTTATACACAGATACTCAGAAATTCAAGGAAGGTGGGCCACAAGTCATCAGAAATGCTTCAGTGTGCCCTGGCGTGGATCCTATGAGTATCTAGAACTGAACTGGAGAGATTTTTCCAAAAGAAATTCCCTCATTTGGTGTTTTATTGATTTGATGTTTTATTGATTAGTTTAATTTTGATGTTAAGAATCTAATATGTTGGTCCAAAACTGCAAATGCAAAACATTTGTCTAACCTTGCTTGATTACATAGGGGACGTGACATTATGAATTACTGCAATATGTACTATTAGTACCAATGAGGGTAAAAATGGTTTATGTTCATAAAATGCTAATATGCTTTTGTTGTCAGCACTAGTGACACTTGATCCAAAATTAAAGTCTACACAAATCAGCTTTCTACAACATTTTCAGTTTGGCATCGAATGTCCAGGGGCACCCTTTGAGCATATGCCATGAGCAGTGGCTTGGTTTGCTTGCCCTCTGGCTCTGCCCTTAGCTAGTGCACTGATTGACATAGCACAAATGGTTTAACACTTCAGCACAAAGATGGCTTAGTCTGTCTTGCAGGATGTATGCTAATGCCCTCACAGCTGCTTTTCTTCTGATAAAGAATGCCATGTGCAATGGGCAACCCATGTACATGTTGTTTTAAAGTGGTTTAATCAAGGTGGCTTGCACAAGGAACGGAACAGTGAAAAATAGGAAACTGAACCAATGCTTTTCCAGGGGCCATTGCAAAGCTAGATGAAAATGCCTGAAGTACTGACAGCGATTGCTCCTGCGAGATAAGCTGGATTTCCGCTATGTAGAAGCACGATACCATTCCAGCATCAAAAGTTCATAATGCTTCCACATTCAGACACAAATTGTGCTCGGCATAGCCCAAGTCTTAGATGGCTTAGTGTGGTGTTTATCTCCTAAAACCATAGCCTAAATTTTGAAGCGTAAGCAGAGAACAAATGTCTCATTGTGTTGAGACCAAAGCTTCTAACTCCCTCTCTCAGTCTGTGTCAAAACTGAAGATTACTGAGTGCTTTCAAGGTGTTATTGCCTGCCTTTGTCAAGACAATGCTGCTGCAAAACAGTAACCACGTTTTTGTCGGTTCCCCGTATGTAAATGCCATTGTAATAAACGTTTCAGCACGCCAACAAGAGAGGGGGAGAAGTGAATGTGAACATGTTGTCAGCAAGCTCTGGGTGTTTACTAAAGCGGGGCTTTTGTTGAAAGAGCCAGGCAGCTGATTCTACTCTTCAGGCATTTCGAGTGGCACCAGCGAGGGATTCTTTGTTCCTGCCGAAGCAAGAAAGGGTAACTCAGTTCCCTGTTCCAGGAGGACCATGGTCCTTCTGGACGGCCTTCCAACACCTTGGTGGCAACCACAGGCAAATGTGAGCGTGGTGTAGTGCCCACTCCGTGATCAGGAAATTGCAGTTTATTGCCTAGCAGCATGCTGAGTAAAAAGTCAGGTGTCTACACACCATAGGGCCCCGAGTCCATTTTGTTTGGCTAAGCAGAACAGTGCTGGACTACTGTGAGATGGAGAAAAAAATCAAGCTCTGTTATATTCTGCTTTTCCTTCAAGAGAGGCCTCGGCAGCCGCTTCAGTTTCACACCCGATTTATGTGACAAGAACCGAGGGAGAAGTGAGATGTAGACCTCCTATGTGCTGATCGCCAGGCACGGCTGCAACTGCTTGATGTTACCAAGGTAATGAAGCAGTTCTGAAAGTCAGGGTTAATTTTTTTCTACCTCTGAGAATCCTGCCATGCTTTTCTGACTATCACACCAGAACCAGACCTGGTGAATAAACCTCTTTCAAGTGCTTTTTGAAACAGGTGCACACCTACTCTGCAAATTGTACTGTTTGATGTAACCGCACTCGAATTAAATGGAGGAGCTTTGATAAACTCCTTTAAAAGCTTCACACGTTTTCCACAAAAACTGAACAATATTGTAGGAAATATGGTAAATATGAATGTACCTCTTCTGTGTCTGGGTACCTCTTTCGTGACACACGGTTGCCAGACTAAATATCTGCATGGGGTTCTCTGACCTTTGAGGCTCCTCTGCTGTGTTGCTGGGGGTAGGCAGGGGTCGTGTGATGCAGGGGTATCAATAATGAAAGAAAGGAGCCCCCCCGCTGCAGGGCTGCTATGTGGGTCAGGCAAGGCTCTCTGCGGACAAGGGGAGATTGATGAGGAGTGCTGGGGAGGGTGCCTGAGCGTCAGCCCCAGTGCCGTACACTCGCAGTCGGGATCCCTGCGCTCACTCTCCCCCGGCCCCCCTCCAGCGCCACGCAGCTTGCCGCTCTTTAAATGACCTTCATGTTTTCCTCTTTTTTTTTCAGGGCCTCTAAAAAACCCTACACAGCCCTCCCTGGAAAGATGATCATGCCTGATCTCCATGGCTTATAATTTTGTGTGGCCTCATCTCCCGCCACCTTTCCTCTTTTGTTTGACTGTAGGCTATAGGCGCACTGTTGGGAATCACAAGGAGGCGGGGTAAGTGGAGGTTGTGATGATGAGATCACTGTCTCAAAAGAGCCTGACCATGAGTAGTCTCAGTCCTAACCGCTCCAGAGCAGCGCGTTGGAATATGGTGAAAGGTGGTGTGAACACCAGAAATGTGCTTGAATGATAGGAGTCTAATCTTGCCTCATCACACCTTCGCGGTTGTTTCATTTGCAAGAAGAAAATGGGTGTGTGGTGTACCACGATTCCCCTCCTCCTAAAAAAAAAAAGGGTAGGCGCATTCCTGGTACAGTACGTCCAGATGACACTGTTACTTGGAAATTAAAGCTATATAGTGGATATTCTAGCAGCCCCCTGAGCCTCATGACCTACTGGTGATTTTTTCTTCTTGTCTGGTCTCACTGTTAAAGAGAAATATTTGACTGATCCTGGAAACATCATGCTTGAGAGTTTTCAGTTAAGCCAGAGGCTTGCATCTTGACTGATGACACAATGCATGTAATTTGCAATGTATCTTTGGACAATTATCTATTGTTCGATGCACAACGCTGTTTAGTTAGTAGTTTCAGATTTAGTTCGATATTTCAGAAATCTTCATGGTACAGCGTACAATGACGTTATGAGAATTGTGCACTTGTGGGAACAACTAGCAAGGCAGACCCATTTTTGTTGTGCTGTTAAAAATACCCACATGCAAAAAGCGAGATCAACAAAAAATGGCTGTCAGAATTTGGTGGGCAATATCCTACACAATGCCCTGCCCTCAGCCCCAGATATCAATATTCACTGGTGTGAGATAGTCAAGAGCGCCTATGGATGTGATATTTGGATCTCCACATAATTTTGGCCATATACTGTCCATCAAAATGCAAGAATAAATGACAGCAGGGATATTAAGTCTGAATGCATTCAGGCAGCAAGCTTTGCTTGTCTGACAGCTTATCCTGTGTTTAAGCAACAGTCGGTGTAGACCACTGTAATTCACGTTTATATTTGCTTGGTAAAACTATATCCTAGAAATACCGGATGGCGGTAACAACCAATTTAACTAGTTTGATTCAATGAGGTACTACAAATCAGCATTTTGATTTAGATGAATAAAGGCAAGTTCTGTATTTTTACAGCACAGACTTTAACATGAGGTCAGAAGTTGATTTGGTAAATGCCTGTTCTATTGGTATCATGAAGTGCAACTTGCCTAACAACTGGGGTCATTAGAGAAGTATTTTAGATTTTATAAATACGTTTGAGTGTGTGAGAGACTTCTCAGCTGACTGTTATTGTTGGCATTTCAGAAATGAAGAAAAAATGATACCACAACACTTGCTTGTTTACACAAGAAAAGCAATGTATTCATGGCTGAATGCATTATTGGTCAGCTGCAGTTGTTTGGATATGTGATAATTGCACACTTGAAAAGCGATTGTCCCAGAATGATACCACCCAAATAAGGATCGTTAATGTGACTTTCTTAAAAACAAGCTACCTTAATGCGCAGTTAGAGTAAAATTGACACATTGCCTGTGTTGGCCCGCTCTGGGGCTGCTGTAACACATTTTGGAAACTGCTTTCATTGTCTATGCCTGAACACACCTCACAGATTCGAAATGGATAAATGTGTGTGAAACTGCCAAGGAGATGCAGCTCCCCACCTTCTGTTAGTGCGAACAAAGGCCCTTTGGAATGTAACCAGTCCTTGTCTCTCTGTCTGGGTTTTGATAAGACAGATGTGTTGCTTCTATTCTGGCAAAAAACAAATTAAGATCAAACATTCTGATCACGCCAGAAGTTCCTTTCCAGGTTGCTCTGCAAACTGATACCCTGCCAGACAATGGGGCTGATTCTCCAGCTGTTGAATTAAAAAATCTATGTGATGGGTGTTGCTTTCATTCAGTAAGAATGGGAGGGTGCATGAGTGTGTGCGTGTGTGGATTGAGAAATCTAGTGCGTAAAAAGACCTAGTAAGTCATCATGTTAACAACATAGCAAGGAGATCGGTGTGAAAACAGACAGGAGGACGAGCAGAGGCAGCCTGAGACAGATGAGCAGAAAGGAAGCGTCCCTGTCTTCACAGAAGGGCAAAGCTGCCCTGATTGATTAGGGTGGCTTTTTAGAAAGACCTCACCCTTAGCAGCACCGCTAAGGCATGTGAAGTGCATTGTAGAAAAGACAAACCAGAAAATAAATAGAAAAAAGTGAAAAAGGTGTTAAAGTGCAGATGAGTCAGCAAGTCTCTCAAAACAAGAGCTTATGAGCCTGAAGGAGTGGATCAAAATAATACCCTGATGTTTGTTTCTACCAAGACGGAATTATGCTTCCCAGAGTTGTCTTGCTGAATTTCTGTGTGGCCTCAGCAAGGTGCAAATGAATGCAACCCTCTTCTTCTCCGAAACATGTGCGCGACTGCCCTTTGCTTTAATGTGCGTCTGTGAGTCACATGTAGTTGTAGTACTACCGTAGGGCTTTTAACCTGAGAGGATCTTATCATAAGCTAAGCATCGCAACTGATGTTAGCACATGTGACATCAGCCCCAGGAGTACGGACCTCTGCAGGGTCGTGTCCAGAGTTTGACTCCCTACACCTCCATCTCTGCACAGAGCGCTAACTGTTCTCCACCAAGATCTCATCTCCACTGTTCTTCTGTGGACCTATTGATTCAGAGATGGAACTCTATTGATTTAGAAAGTGGTTTCTCACTCAAAACACCCACGTTCCCTCTGTCTCATTAGAATGCACCAGCAGGATGGAGGAACTCTCGGAAAGGTTGGTATTTACAATTAGAAGCTTCTCATGGTTGTCGTATTTGCTCTCGCCTTCTTTCAGGTTGGAGTTTAATCTTCCAAACAGTTTTGGACTGGCATGAAACTTGGCTCTATTCTGGTGGGAGGCTGCAGTGTCTAAAGTACCCTAAGGGCGTCTCCTATTTTGGAAACCATAGCGTAAATTTGGGTTGTAGAGACCATGTTTTGGAGAAATCAGCAATAAAAGAGGACTGTCTCTTTTTCACCCTTAACACACACACGTTCACAAAAACACGTACACACTGATGGGTACATTTAATCACAACAGTCTTTTTAAATGTACCCTGAAGTACAGAAATTGGCCCGCTCCTGATTAATAATCTACTGTGCGTGTCTTTGTGGGGTCGGGCCTGTGAAATACTGTTTTTCTTTCTCTTTTTCCTGAGGGAACTGGAGGGAGGTTTGCTTGTTTAATAGATGCTTCCACATCGAATCAGCCTTCCCTCCCTTTGAACATACTTCAAACAATAGCAAGGGTAGACTACAGTGTGTGTTTTGTTCACTGCCAGCCATGTGGATGGCACATGCTAATGGTATGAAGCAAAGAAGCTACACTGAAGGTTTGTTGAAGGTTTGGCCCAGTAGCTGCTGGTCATTTCCCAGACTTGGGGAATGGTGGGAGGGGGGGCTTTGATCTAGAAAGGAGGACGGTGTTTGCATTGTGAGGAAAAAAGGGGAGGATGGAAATGCTTCAGACACTAGCAATGTTCTTGACAGTAGCCACATGAAAAGGGCTTTTGTGGCTTCGCGCTTAGTTCTGTGCAGATGGACAGTTTCCCTCTGCTGTAAAATAATCACAAAAAGCCTCCTTCTGTCCAGATGTGGTGATCCAGAATGGTTTTGTAGAGGAAATAGTAAACAGAATTTTTACTTTTATTGTGTGGATTTTTTTTTCCCATTCACTATATTTATTGATCTAAAGAAGTATTAACAATTACTGTGTAGACGTTCAGTGTGCATAGTACACATAATTACAGGACAAAAGACATTAGATGTTAGACTAGGCAAACTGTCTGGGCAAACATTTGGCTTCTCCTTAGAAAGCGCCCAGTGGACGTAACATCCAGGTTTATGCATCAGTTGTATGTGGATTGGTCCTTCCTGCAGAGGTGATGTCTTGAGGGTTGCAGTCGATGTATGGTATAATTGCTGTAGCTGAGACTAGAACTGACAGCCTAATAATAATAACTCCAAATGTCCCCCATTATGGCTCCACATTCCCCACTCTTTATATAATACCAGTTGCAATGGAGCATCTCATTGCCTTGCCTTTCCCTTATGAAAAATTGCCTGGCTTAAACACTTTCTCCTCCCCTCTCATTGCACAGTCACTAAAGCGTATCGTTATCAGGGCCTTGTACAGGCTTTTGCCTCCCTGAGCCAAGATAATTGACTGTGTGGCTCAGCTGCTTAATGGGAGCTGAAGCAGTGGAGGTGGTTACCCATGTGGAGCTGCTAAAAACGATGTTATGCACGGTCTAGGGTTGTCCTGCTCTATGACTCCAAAGTTAGGTAGGTAAGGGGACGAGGGAAGGAGAAGAAAGAGACAGTATAAGGATGGATATCATTGCAGTATACAAGTAAGATAAAAGTATCATTTGCAGCTGCCATTGTCTTTTTCCCACGAGCCTTAGCTAGTGGAATACTAATGAGCTGTCTGTACTATAGTGGGGTTTTCTTTGGCAGTTTTCTCCACCACTTCTCTCCAGCATGCCACAACTATTGCTGGTCCACATCAGTCCTTGCAGCCTTGTTCTTTGGAGGGCGTCTGTCCAAGTCTTTCCTTGATCTTTACATTTGCATTAGCTGCCACAATTGCAGGCCCTCGATGGTTCTGTAGTGTGCCTTGGTGTCTGAGAAGTGTCTGGAGAGTCAGCAGTTTACTGTTTGACATTTAGCGGTGGATTAGTGAATTTCACGCCGCCTGTCCTCTTGCTCGTAATTAGCGCAGTGAGGTATTGCACTTCGTTGTCGAGGCATGCATGTGGCATCAAGGCAGAGATCATTAACGAACACCTGGAGATGAACAGCTTGTGGCGGCTGCTTGGTGTGACCCTGAGTGGGGAGCAGGCCAACTTGCTGAGCCCAGAGGAGGTGACTGATGGTGGGGAGTATTTGTCAGATCTAGGGCATTCCCAGGAGCTGCAGTTTGTCTCCACTGACAACATGCACTCACCTGAAGGGCCACTCATCCACCGTCTGTGGTAATGGGAATGCGCTGTATGGCAGTTGTTGCCCTCTACCATGCACCCCCCCCCCCCATTGTCCTTTATAGTTTCTCCTACTTTCTGGTTTCAGATATGTTCGCTGATGGAGATTCTCTCTCCTGTGATCTCCTCTGCTGCTCATTCCTTTCATTAATGTTGTTCTTCTCTATCCTCTCCTGATGGAGCTAACATATGCCACGTGGATTTGGAACAGTTGTTTTGGATACTTAATTGCTCAGGAAATGTATGATGACAACTATAAACAAACACCGAAATCCACAGCGATGTCATTTCTCATCAACCCAAAAGAGCTGCACGTTTCTCTTCATGCCTTCAAGTGAATCCAAAACGGAAATCTGAACCATTCAGCCTCAATTCTAATGGCAGAGTCTGTCAATTAGACCTGGATGCGCCCTCCATAATGGCAGGGGAACAAAGAAGAAAGAGATCATATCAATGGCAGATGGATCCAACAGGATACATATGGGGGAGGACTGTTGAGAATGGTGAGATTTTGGAACAGTCTGACATCCTCTGGAAAAGAGCTGTGGTCATGAGTCCTGCTTTTCACAACAATTGAGTGACGTGATAAAAATGAGATGCTATTTGACCTTCCTTTATTTTGTCTGTTTAGGACGTTTTCCATCAACCCATCACACTATCCTGCCTGTATAGAAGCTCCTACTTTTTACATACTTGTATTAAACAAGTGTAAGAAACTGTCCTCTCCTGTTGGTTTTAGTGAAGGCTGAGTGGAACATTCTAGAGAATGTGAACGATGCAGTAAAGACTGCCCACTCTAACCTGTTGCAGTGTTTATTATCTGTTTAGGCAACTGTCATGACCCAGAGTTCAGTGGCATGAAATGAAAACTCCACTGTGTGCTGACTTTTCAACCACATGTTGCCTCAAGATGGGTTTCACAGGTGGCAGAGAGTGAAGCCTTGGCCACAGCACTTGTACAATGGGCCTCTGTAGGTTGGTAGCTCATTACAGCAGAGCATCTCAGGTTCTGCTGCTGGAGAAATGTGCACTGAAAACTAATTGCAGCAGACTACTTGTGAGGGTTCCTCTTTTTTGTGCGCTGTCTGGTTTCATCCAGAGCACTTGGCAGCGTTTATGCAAACATGGTGTATAACTGGGAAGGGAAGAATTGACTGTTTAGGTTTGTAGGCTGAAGCTATCGCTCCGTATATTGGATTACACTGATCCTCCAGCTACCCTTGAATAGCACTTGATAAAAAAAAACAACCCTTCTCTCTGTCTCGCTTTCATTTTTCCTCTTAAATATGACATGGATATTTGTCATACTCATTTTTTTCATCAGCATACATTTCTTTGATCTTCAAACTGGTTTGCTTGACTTTATATCTACATGCATTAGTATATCGTCTTGGAACAATTGTCAGTCTCTCTCTCTCTCTTTCTCTCTCTCTCTCTCTGGCGGTCTTGCTTTTCCCCTTAACATTACAGAAATACTTGATATATTCACTTTTTATAAACACATATCCTGTAATCTTCAGGTTGGTGTACTTGACTTCAACTCTATGTGCATTAGAATATTGTCTTCGAATGATTAAGCCGCGTCAGTCTGCTGGGACATCTCTGTCCCTGTTGCAGTGGCCATGTTTACCAGTCTCCACCTCAGGCTCTTCCCCTCAGAGAGCTGCATGCCAGCAGGGGTGCAGTACACCAAATCCCGCCTGACTCTGGAGCTAGCTGTAAACAACCTGCGGGCAGCATCTCTTCTCCCCTAGTCTCCCTCTATGCCCCTCCAAAGTGTACCTCCAGACAAGCGTCACTACTGGATTTCTTTCTTTGTTGTAGAAGCAATGCCACCTTTGCATTCATTATTTCAGAGTAGCTGAGCAGTGGGCCATATTTCTTCCGGTACAAGAGTGACACAAATTTGCTATGTAATGGCCAGCTACTCCATCTCTGTCACACAGTAAACGTGATTCAGTTTTCCAGGCCATTTCATGCCTTATTGTTACCGCTTTTCATCTGCTGGTTCCGTGGAACTGTGTCGTGATTATTCAGTGCTGGTAACATTTTGCCGCCCTAGGCAAAACAGAATTTTCTCAGCCCTAGATTCAGAATGGTCACAGATTTGTTGGGGAAGGGTGGGGGTGTCATATGGGGCAGTGACGTAAGATTTTGTTGACTGGGGTGATCATTAGCTTGCCAAAGGGAGATGAACGTTTTGCCACCCTTCATAAAGTGCTGCTCCAGGCGACTGCATAGTTAGTCCAAGTGGAAATGCTGGCCCTGTGTTTGGAATGTTGTGCTTGCGTGGAGAATCCTGATACTGCTTCTTTACTGACACTGTGTGGGCCACTCCTGGTGCCTGTCTTGAATGAGGGCTAATTGAAAGCGAAGTTTGCACAGAAACACACTAACAGTGCGTTTCTAACAGTGCTTCCTAAAACTTGGTGTAACACAGGACAGTGTATAGCATGGTGATGAAAACAAGGTCATGCTGAGATTACTCTGGTCATTGGTTAAAGCAAGACGGGGTTATTAGAAAAAGTAAAAATGTGTCGAACCCCTCTGTTTTTGCTTGTAGCTAGTCATGAGTGATTTTTTTTTTGTAGTTGTTGTATGCTGACAAGCCTTGACCCCCATCATTTCGAGATCAGAGGTCAAGCCAACATCAGAGTCAAGGGGCTGTGGATGACTGAATAGCTTGGCACCAGCTTTAAAATGCATTATCGCAAAATGCATTTCAACTTCTGATGTAACAAGCTCTGATTTTGTCATCTCGCATGGTGCAGATAGGTTAATCATTTTCATTAACACCAACTCCTCCGAGAGGCCTCCTGGCCACAGAGCTGTCTACTATGTGCTGGATTGGCGCATGCTCAGGTCCTGAACTCTCACTCGTGTCAGCCGAGCGCCATGGAAGTCTGAGTCGATGTGTGCTGACAGGCTGGGACCCCCCTGGTCCAGCCTGAGTGGACAGTTGTGATTACCGCTGACAATAATTTATGGGTCCAGCTGATTGAAAACATGCAAGGTGGCAAGGGGCAACCAGGCACCACCTTAAGATACAAAGCTGGAGCCCCAGCTGCTGCTGGGAGAAGAAACGCTGCCAAGTGCTGCATTCCTTCTGCTGCCTGCAGTAAAATCTGGAACCATGCTCTTTATTATCGTTCTCATTTCGGCCTTACACACGCATACCTTGATTACGTGTACAATCACAGCGAAACAGATCCACATATAGTATTTATTGTCTTTTCTGTTTTTAATCCTAGAGTCCCCCATTGGTTGCTCCACAATAAAGACAAACTTTTGACTAAGCTTAAAATGCACACACCCAAAACAAAATGCTGTGCTAATGACAAAGAGGAGAAGTTTGATACTGGAAAGCCAGTGTGTCCTCATCTTGATGGAATCATTCTGATCCTCCTTTGGCTGTCTACTCAGAGCTCTTCTTCCTAATCCCCAATCCCCACCACTCATGATCTGCGCTGAGCACAAGCCCAAACTATTGTTTACATTGTTTACATCCTCGTCTCCCTTGGAGGGAAAATCACATGGGCTTGAACAATGCCTTTGTAAATCCAACCCCATGTTGACACATCTCTCAGAAATTGAAAACCTTATTGAGAAAATATTGTTCTAGATTACACAGAACATCGTAAGCATCTCATGAAAATGAAAAGGTTTCTACTGACAGATTGTACTGATAACAGATCAATATGAACAAAAACAAGAAATGCATTTACACTTTTATAAATTAGTCAAATGTAGAACCATCCTGGCTTTAAATAAGCCTCTCTGCTATAGAGACCATGTACAGGAACTGATGATAAGAAGCCAGGAGATCATATGACAGATATGACAAGTGTGGGAGTTGCTTATTCTCCTGAGGTCCTGCTGTTCCATGAAGTGCAAAATGTATGATAAATGGCTTTTGTTTGCCAATGCAGGCTATTCCAGGGTTTGAATTTTGGCCAGTGTTTGAGGTTCCTGCTTGCTGGCAGTGAAAATTGTTTACATTGGACACATGCTGCCTTGCACAGTTCAGTCAAATCCATGATGACACCTAGCTGAGAAAAAAGTTCTGAAATTCAAACCACTACATCAAAGCTGTAGTTAGCAGCCCACTGACATAAGTATATTCATTCCACAACACAGGTTCAGAGTAGTGTCAAAATCAATCTGTCCAAGACAGTGGGGTGTGTCTCGCTCTCTCTCTGTGTGTCTGTGTGTGTGTGTGTGTGTGTGTGTGTGTGTGTGTGTGTGTGTGTGTGTGTGTGTGTGTGTGTGTGTG
>JBBJLR010000019.1:937985-948269 GCA_037577145.1 Brachypetersius gabonensis
TGTGTGTGTGTGTGTGTGTGTGTGTGTGTGTGTGTGTGTGTGTGTGTGTGTGTGTGTGTGAGAGAGAGAGAGAAAAGACTGGGTTGTATTCACTTGACATCTCCATTCTACAGAAACAGACTTTTTACTTTAATATCCACAAACAGGGCTACTATTCAGTGATGGGAAATAACAAAAAGAATAAAAACAATTTTAGTGTTGGCAGAAACCCTCAGAAGAACAGGCAAACTTTACATGTTCACATTCAAAAACGTGGAAGGGAAATTCCATTGATGGGTTTCTTACCTTTTTCCAGCTACTACCATATTGAATGTGTTTATCAATGATCACCACTGATGCTGTTTGTAGACTTCCAAGACAAGAGGCCTGTGGATGACTGAATCGCACAATGCCAGCTTTAAAGCACCTTATTACACCGTATAAGTGCGTTTTCTGCGCTAGTGGAAGGCCTATGGACAAATCAATGAGCAGTGAACTAACAAAAGCAATAGCAAAGTGAAAAGCTGCTGTCTTGTCTCCACTGCAAAAAAAAAAGAACAAAAGTGAGGGGCTACAATCGCAGAGGATCTGGCAACATTATACACATGCTATATATGATATATACACTTACTGGTTGGCACCTGCAGCCACTAATAAATAAACTAAATAATAAATACATTCTGATAAAACTTGTACAAACCTGTGTTCTTCTAACCAGTTCACAAAATATTGACCACATCTTAGAAAAAAATTGAATCTTGAAACTTTTTACTGTGTGCTTGTTTGTTTGCACTTATTGTAATATTTAGCTGTGTTTTTGCTGCCAGAAAGAAACCCACTGCTGATATAAATGACTTCAAACTATTTGCACAGGTGCCTAAGACTTTTGCACTGTGTCCAGAAGTAAATTAGGAAGACACTGCAGTCAGAGATCTCGCATCCTTGTGTATCAGTGTTGTTTATATGTAATGTTGTGTAGTTAGTGTTTATTTGTTTGAAAATGCAAACATTAGGAGATTAGATTAAATACAAATAAACAATACATTGTGGTTTTGTGTGTGCCAGTGTATTTCCAAGTAGGAATCCAGTATTTACAGTTACCATCCAGGATCTGGTTTATTTAGGATCAGTTCTTCATTAAATTCAATTGGGTGCTGCTGTGATGGAATTTAACAAATCCACGCGATGGCTGGAGTGCACTTCTGAAGGAAGTCATGACCTGTGACAAACCTGTGTCCCTTTAAGTGTATTCCTCTAACCAACAATATCAAAAACTAATATAACAATTACAAGAAAAAAATTTTGTTTTGTTTTTTTATTTGTATTTTAGCTAACCCTGTGTAGTGTTTTCTTCAGGCAAAAAAACTCTTACCTTAGAGATAAAAGGTAGAGGATAGTACTAATTAAGTAACCATATCTTGCACAAAATACACTTTTGAAAATACAACACTCACATTTCTATAGGGATGCAAAGTAATGACCGATATTTCATAACGAAGTAGACTTTCTACATATAGAGCCACACTTTCTCTTGCACGTTCGTCTCCTTTGTGCAAACTGTCATCACATCCATACTGTATGGCGGTGACTGCTGACCATAATGAGGCTGATTTAGACATCAAAACAGTGCTTGTTGCTGAACTGACGCTGCTAGTCGGCAAGACTTTGCGAGGACAAATAGCGAGTAAGTGGGTCATTCACAAGGGGATATCCCCAAGCTGCGTGCACAAGATGAGAGATGGCGCACTTTAATCCCTCCTTACAGTGCAACTCTCTTGTGGCCTGGAGTACTACCGCCCACTTCCTCCCATTTTACACACACACAAAAAAAACATTGCATAAAGCCCTGTCTGACACCTGAGGAAGGAGAGAGCAATGCAGCAGCACAATACTTTCACTGCTGTGTAGGGCCTATAGGTGTGCTGTATATTTTGTCATTTCTCAAGCTCAGTTTTCTAATTAACAACAGCTACTGAAAAGGTCAAAGGTTCAGATTTTCATCATGTCCTAAATTCTCCTCAATTAGGTAGCTCCACGCTCCTCGGGTAATATCCGTGGGGACTTGAAAATGGAACCCATTTCTTGCCATGAATACCTGCCGGGTTTCCTTCTTCTAATCTCCCATGATTAGCCTTTGCCACTGGGTCCAGGTCATTAATCCCGTCGCCCTTACATTGACTGACAATAATCTCTGCTCACTGGGCAGGGCAAGCTGGCTCCATTTGTCACTGTGTCACCCGGTGGCTCTCGCAAGGGAGAGGACAAGGACCATTTATCTAGCGAATGTGCTGGAGAAACTGCGGGGCTGGCAGAAATACGGGAAAAAACAGGTTCACAATAGGAAGCGGCAGATGTAGTGTGCTCCCGTTTTCCCTTGGTTTTAGTTGCATAAACTTCTTTGTAAGTTATTAACAAGTACAGCATAAATGGTGTATGATAGCGTTCCTCCTGCATTTGAACAATCTACTGCAGGCCAAAAGGCCCCCGGTTGGGGTCGATGTGGTGCAGATCAGCGTATGCTGATGCTCAGGTGGTCCAATGCACATTCAGTTTTGTACATTAAATCTATCTTAAACACTCAATTTACTCAGATAGATGGAAGAGCGTCTACAACTGATGTCTCTTTCTCAGACTCTCTCCCTCTTTTTTTCTCCCCCTTCTCTCCCCGTGTGCCACCTGCAGCCACAGAGGCGAAGCAGCTTTTTCCGATGAATAAATTTGTATATTTTACAGCGCACCCCTCCACGGCAGCCCGAATCCTCCAGAGGCCTCTTTCTCTTCCCGTGCCTCCCAAGTTCGCCTAGCACCCTGTGGAGTCATTAGTCTCCTTGCTGTATTGAATCTTTAATCATCTGTGTGCCAGGGAGATAAAAGAGTGGGGAGCGTTGCGCTGTGAAATCTGAGTTCAGCCGTGCCTTACTTTTTCTACACTTTGAAGTATGCGCACCACCGTTTGGGCTGAACCGCTGCATACTCTGCTTGCTTTGAATGTGCTGGACAGGGAGAGAATTGGAGTCCAGCCTGAAGCCCAGTACAGTCATTGCTTAGTGTGGCGAGTTCCCAAAGGTGAGCTGCTGGCTTGTGTGGGCTTGCAGGTTTTCCTTTTTTTTTCTTTAGCTGCTCCCCTGGTGACGGTGATTTGTCCACCAACAGCCATCAGCAGCGGCTTTCCAAAAGCAGCCGCAGCAGTGGCCGTCTCTCAGCTCTGCCCAGATACAGGATATTGTGGGCAACTCTAACAGTTGTTGCTCGGAAGAGTGGAAATGTCGGAGCACAGCTGGTCTGAGAACACCAAAGTGGCCCTGGTAACAATCATGCTCATGTACAATAGCGGACTTAAAAAAGATACAGAGACTGATGCAATAACTCAGACTGTGGGGATCAGCCGCACCAGATGCTAAAGATTTAGTCTGGACAAAAGTAGCTTGGGGCACTATTACTGTAAGTATGCACTGATGACCTCTCTGGCCCTCCCAAATCAGCATCCACATAAATACACACACTAGCATAGCACTTAAAAGGTCAGTTCACCAAAAAACTGTCATCTCACAAGTTTCAGAACTGCAAGCCTCACTTTTTGAAATGATTAATTGTGTATGCTATTTTGGACCTGTTTTCTGCTGAAAACTTTGTTTCACTTTTGTCATTTTACTGAAGGAATCTGTACAAAGCCCTCAACATATATGGCTATGTAATGACTGTAAACCTATTGAAAGAGTATTAGCTCCCTGGTCTCTTACTTTTTTCCTCCCACACTTTGTTTGATCTTTAAAACATTTACATATAAATTATATAACATAATTTAAAAATGTGTTATCCAACTTCACCAAGAAAAAGATATGCCTAGGCTTTATTACAGCCAGTCTTGTCCAATCTAAACATCACTAAAATAGAATTTGAACTGTTTTGTAGTATATGAAACCATACAAATTTTGTAACTGGATCTTAGGAGAAAACAATGAAATCAAGAAAAATGTAGAATATGGTCCCTTTGGGAACTGACATTTTTTATGATAGGTGCTGTCATAATATTATAGATCTATAGATAGTAAATAGGATTGATCCCATGTCATTCCAGTGCGCATTGTGTTTAAAATTAGAGCAGACACACACACACGGCCTCTGTCAGAAACAGCCTCTGATTGGTTGACGGACTCAACAAAGGCATCATGGGATTGCCAGGGGATTCCTAAAACGTTTTAACAAAAACAATATTTGTTAACAACAATGAGAAATTGATAAATAATCTATTCAGTGTAAGATTTTTCTTTACAAAGTCCCTAAAAGACAGTTTTGTAAAGGGATACAATCGCACCACAGATGTTTAGTCTGAGATTCTTAAAGGATGTCGTTGATGACATTGTCAGTGTGAGAAGGTCAAAAGTCCAAGCAAGCAGCACACAATGTTGCAATTAAAAGAAGTTACAGAAAAAATGAAAAAGAGGGTCGTTGGCTTATGCCAATTTGAAAAAGCTTCGTGGGTTCCAGCGAACCACTGTGTGAGTCGTCATCATCATCCATTGGTGAAAACAATGCCAAATCTTCCCAGGAGTGGCTTGCCTATCAAATTCCTCCAAGAGCTCGGGGATGACTCAACCAGGGGGGTTGAGAGAAGAACCCAAATGAACATCTGTAGGCCTCACTTAGCCTCACATGAGATTTCTGATTCCACCATCAGAAAGAAAGTGAGAAAATGCATCCATGGGAAAGCTGCAGAGCAAAAGGCACTTTTAACCGAAAAGAACGTAGAGGCTCATCTCTCATCTGCCAAAAACACACTGATGACCCACAAACCTTTGGAATAAGCTTTTGTGGATAGAAGAAGGGTGAAGAAAAGGGGCCCATTGTAACTGGAGTAAAGCTAACTCAGCATTTCACTAAAGCTTTTGCACACTCCCATGGTTGAAAATACTTGAAAGCTCCCCAACAAAGCAATTATGCAAAACTTCTCTGCAGCAAAATAAGTGTGGTAAATTATTTTTCATATATGTGATATACATTTTCAAATCTTCAATAAATTCAATTATTAAATTAAAACTATGTTTTGTATTGTATGTTCTCCTGGTCTCACATTACAGTTTTATGTGAAACTATAAAGTATGACAAATAAGAAAACATAGTGGAAATGGAAATAGAGGAAACTATTGTCACACACTGTAGTTGCTACAAATCTAGATGGACAACTGATTCTGAAGCTCAATGCATTCAGTATCATGAGCATGGTGTATTCGGGTTATTTTTAAGTAATTAAGTGGTGCCAGTATAAACCTGACATGGCATAACACTATCTTATCTTCTCATCTTATCTTAAACACTTGTAAACTCCAAATATAACATATTTACTGGTGTTATCTTGTTGCTGTAACTGAAAACACACATCTACAAGCACACGCTTGTAAATATACACCCTTGCATGCAGAGTTTTTGTGTCAGGATGAGGTTACAGGTCACTCTCATGCAATGAAAAGATGTGCCCATGCAGAATCTGTTCCAGCAGAACAATAGTCACATGTAGACCGACCAAGCACTAATCTGCCAGACCTCTTACACTTCTTAGCACAATAAGAGGTGTGAGGTCATGGGCTGAGATAAAGAGAGGGAATTCCCAGTATGATGGAGCAGATCTAAAGCTGTTGAAACTGTCTGTTATGCCACAAAGTGTAAATGTGTGTGCAGATTCAAATTCACACCTGGAGATGTTTCAAAAATCCATACAATCCTCAAACACTTTTGTGTTTAGGTGAGACTAGGGGTGATGTGATATCATCAGTCGGGGGTACAGATTTGGACTGATGAGTGAAGAGGCCTACATAAAGCCATTCAAGAGTAAAACTAGGTGAAAACCTCCACCTCCAGATAGAGTTACCATATTGTTATGTATCTAATGGCTTGTAAGCCAACATTCATTAAAAATATGACAACAATAACAGTACAATCAAATAATGTATTTTCTGATACATTGATTGTAGGGATGCACTGAAATTTTTTTTGGCCAAAAATGATGAAACACTTAGCCAAAAAACGAAACACTGAAATTAATTACAATTTTTTTTAATATTTCCGTTATGGCTGGGACAAAACTGTGTTACAAAACTATGAAAATATTGATTTAGCATTCAAACAATAATATAAAATATTTTACTTGGCCCCACTCATGAATATCCTAAAAGATATCTAAAAAATCATACAATTAAATATCTTCTCTCATAAAACTAGTGAATTCAAGTGCATTTAAATAGTCTGAACGAAGTGCATGAACAAAGTGCATTCAGAACAAGTGCTTAAAACTGTTGAAAGATATAACAACATTCTCTGTAGGCCTAAAACAAAATACTCTTTTAAAACAAAGACTGGCACAGCCCATATATTAACCGTAATCACTGGAAAACGTTGTTGCCTTTTCAAAAAGACAGACGGCGTGGATGTGCTCAAAGGGTATCGCATCTTCTGGGCTTCATACTTTGCATGGCGATGGGGATATTTTGATTTTATATGATTAATTAATCCTGACGTTGACAAAGTCTTTGTGGTTTCAACCCCACTAGAATTTTCAGCATTCAACATGTTGACTCTAATCCAATCAGACTTGTGAAGGTTGCAGTTGTTGCTTGCGTCATCAAGCAACATTCTGTTGCGTAAAAACAAATTCGGCTGAAACATTTTTGGCCAAAAACTTTCAGTGGCCGAATATTCGGTGCATCCCTAATCCTTTTTTGTGCTCTATAGTTTCAGAAAAAACCTTGATAATAAATGTGACAAGTAAAATAAAATGATTTATACATTCATGAAGGCATTTGAACTATCTGGGGGTGACAGAACAGGACCATCAGTGGCTATGCAGGTGTTCTTGACTCAAACTCTTCTGTGGGCAAGCAATGGACAGTACTGGTTTGTTGTTTTCACATCTTTTGAGTTATGACTCTTATGCAAAATGCTTCTGAATGCATGGAAGAGTTTTAATGGTTTTAATTAAATGGGGCAGCTGGTGGCCTAGTGGTTAGGGCTTTCACCTTGCAATCAGAAAGTTGAGGGTTTGAATCCCAGGACTGCTAGTGGCATCACTGAGGTACCCTTGAGCAAGGTACACACTGCTCCCCAGACGCTGTGTTCCTGGCTGCCTGCTGCTTCACTTGGTGAATGGATTAAACACAGTGGAAGAATTTCATGCTGTTCACGCTGTGTGCTGTGATGTGTTCACGTATGACAGAATGGTCACTTTACACGTTTTAATTGATTTATTAGGAATATTCCTGCTACTTTGCAATGCCATTCTGAATGAATTGATGTGTGTGCTTAATAGAGTACAGGCATTAGTAGAGAAGAATGTAACTGAATGGTTTGCTGTAAGTCACAGACTGTTTCTGACACTAACGTACCAAATGTTGACATTATGTTGTTCCTCATAATGTATCTCAAGTGTTCTGTTGGTTTTATACAACAGTTCCACAGAACAAATGAAACAGTAAAACCCTTAAATTTAAGAAAAGGAATTCAGAAACTACAGCTTTTTGTGTTGTGGATAGAGGCATATAATTCTCATAATGTTTAGTTCAAGTATAACTCAGTATAATCTAAGTTTAATATCTAGTTTTTCAGTTTTTACTTGAATATGGTTTCGCTCCGTCTGTAAAAACATGTCATAGTCCGTCTCGTTTGGTGATTTATATTCTGTTCATTTATGGCTTTTTAGGTGTTGTTTAGTTGCTTTATCTTTAATGCAGACTTATTGCCAAAGTCTTCCTCGAAGTCTGATTAAACAGGCTGCAGTGCGAAATGTAATCTTATGAAAGTATCACTAATGTATCACTCTCTTTCTGTACATGCCAAAGTTATGCTTAGCCGCAGCATCAAGCAAGTTGCTACTTAGCAACCAGTGCTCAATGGAATGGTGCCGCAGTTGTGAAAAGCATGTGCTGTTGTGTGGCACTTTTAAACCAAACTGTTTTGTCAGCCTGAACTAACGGTGTATAACAGTAATTAAAATAAAAGTTTGGGAGAACATGTTGTTTCCATTCCACTTTCTATGCACCAGTGATCAGAATACTTTCTGGAGACATTTTCACATTACACAACGTTTATCATGATACTTTGTTTTTGTGAGGGGTGAGAATGTGGAACAGCAAAAAAGCCCAAGCTGTGCCACAGAAATCTATGAAAAACTGCGAGCAGAGACTTTAGTTCAGTGTTTCACACCCTGCGCTTCACAGGACTAATTGTGCTTTGTACACTGTAAAAACTGGACCAGCGCAGGAGTACTTGGTGTTTTTGAGGTTAAAACCGTTCAAAAATATTCATTCATTAAAGTTTTGCTTTGCATGGTTTTATTCAAAGTATTTCTTTGAATCGAATTAAGCCAGATAAACTGCTTGTTACCACATGTAAATTTTAAGGTTGAACTGGCAGACCATCGTAATGAAAGTAGTTGGTCAGAATTGTCTTTCAGCACTGATGAAATCCACAATATTATCAGAAAATATTTAAAAGGAAACTGAAAAAAACTTGTAACTAACCCTAAATGTAACTTTGTCTAACTCCTTAACCAAACACCTAACCCTACCCCTAACAATTAAGCTATTGACAATAACCTATATGTACACAGACATATTCTTAACAGTTTGAGCATTTGTAGTTACAGTATAGTGGGAAATAGAAAACATTTAGTTGCGGACTACTGGGTGTTGTATACAGACATAAAAATTTCAGCATTTCGCCTGGTATCCATTCTTTCAAAGAAAATTTGTATTTTTTAACAAATTGTTAACAGTAAGGCTGTACTGATTCCCCCTTTCCTTTTTGTTTAATCCTTTGCACTTCATGGTCATGTTTTAGATGTCCTGTCACTTAGCTAATATGTTTTAGTCAAACACTTGATAAACCTTAGTCTGCAACATTAAAGGAAACATTTCATGGAGGAGAATAAGGAGCTTTGTTATGGAATTCAAAGCTGCATTTGTGGTAAATATAACCTAGTATGTTGAGCTCAATATCAATTCTTTTATAATGTAAAATTGAATCACATCAAGGCGTGACATTCCCTGTAGCTAGAGGTTATTGTGTTTGCGGCCGTGGAGACCCGGCCCCTGTCTCTTGCTGGTCTGTGTGTCAATCCTGTTTCCCTTCAGCGTGCACAATCCCTCTCGTCTTACAGAGAAAGAGCGCACAACATTAGATGCGTTCCCAGTTCTTGCCTCCCATACTTTAAACCAGAAATTTAAGTCCTTTTCATCTACACTAGCACATTCACACTGATCCAAAATCTGTTTAGGGATGCCTGGAGTCAGATTGGGAAGAAGGAGGGGGTAGCGGGTATGTGGGGGGTGTATAAAGAGCTGGAATGTGATGCGGGCTGCACATATGAATTAAGCAGTCGTCAAAAAATGTGTTAAAGATTCTGCTTCTGTGTGCGTTTGTGTGTGCCTGCATGCATTTGTACATACACTCTTAAATCTGTGAGGCGATGGGCCCGTCCCTAGCTGGGACAGCAGCATGCCAGAACGATGCCGGCGGCGAAGTTAAGTCCCTATTTGCCCTCTCTGATAGGCCTAATTTAGCTTCCGAGTTCGATATAGCGCTGCAAATATTTACTTGTGCACACATTAAATGTGTTTGCTTGGGATGGTTTGGCAAACAAACCGCAAACTGTATTTTAACGCAATATATGTTCAACAGCGCCTGCAATTATGCACTTCGCATAAACGACCCTCCACTGTGAAAGAACGTCTTTGTGTTGCTGAGCCTTGTTTGCACAGATTGTTTTTCTTCCGTCCACGGTCTTTTACATTCAAACTGTTCATATGTTGGCCGCGGATTCAAGACAGCTCCTAATCTAGCAGGCAAAAAGATTTCAAAATATTACTTGGTAGTGTCTTTGATAGCGTGTAATCTGTTCATTTAACAAATATCACATTGTAAATGTGTTGTAGCGTTCTGCTGTGAATAGTTATTAGGCATTTAAGACACAGAAGCTAAACACAGCATGAGTCTTGATGACTAAAGCCTACACTGTTATAACGCAAGTTAAAAAATATCAATTGCAGCTGGCCTATTTCTTTGCCTTTCATTAAGACTAATGTCAATTAGGACCATAATACCTAACTAGTTAACTTAAGAAATGTTAGGGACAGTGTATGTCAATGGGTTTGTAGCACAATAAATTTTACACTATACATCAAAGTATGCACATTATTCCAATTACAGAGGTAGCTCAGTGGGTAGGATACTTGCCTCCAGTCATGGGTTCGAATCCTACCTTCAGCACCACCACTGGGTCCCTGAGCAAGACCCTTAACCCCAAGTTGCTCCAGG
>JBBJLR010000019.1:954079-980530 GCA_037577145.1 Brachypetersius gabonensis
GTAGAGAGTTGCAGTAGTCCAGTTTGGAAATGACCAGGGACTGGATGAGAATCTGTGTAGCTTTTGTGGTGAGGAAGAAGTGGTAGAAGTGAAGTGATATGAGAAACCATGTGAGGCTATTACATCTCCAAGAGAACCAGTATAAAGAGAAAAGAGAAGTGGTCCTAAGACCGAACCCTGTGGGACACCAGTGGATAATCTACGTGGAGCAGACTGGGAGCCTTGCCATACTACCTGATACCTCCGGTCATCAAGGTATGATGCAAACCATTGCCAAGCTGTGCCAGAGATACCGAGGTCGGAGAGAGTGGTGAGGAGGATCTGGTGGTTAGAGAATGGAAGTCGCTTTGGATAAAAGCGTCTGATAAATGCCATGAATCTAAGCTACTGGCTCACTTATTTCAGGCACAGGCAATCTGATGCACACACAGCTGGTATAGTCTTCACTAAAAAGTGATGCCAAGCGACCTGGATGCTCTGGATCAGTTACAAATGATCCTAAAATCACAATTTCTAAAGTCAAGCATGGCCAGGGGGATATAAAACCCCCAGCATTCTGCTGTAGAGCAGTGGGACTATTTCCTCCGGAGAGCTGGAGCTCCATCCAACGCCTTTGGGATGACTCAGCGTGGTGTTTGAGATTCTAATCATTTAACATCAGTACTTGACCTAATGCCCTAATACTTCTTTCTTTGCTCACCCCTTTGTTTCTTAGTACCAAATAATAGTGACAAAAAGTTCAGTAGGCTCATTATTGTCTGACTAACTGGATTCTCTAATGTTTACAAGTTAATTAACCTTGATTTTTTTAAATGACAAAACTTTTAAAATGCTGGTAAAATACAATGAGTGTGATAACATTAGGGTCATGTGTAGTCATTGGAGATGCATTCAAAAAGCCAGGTGTAAATGCCTACACCTCTCACATTCTATTTTTGATCTGATCACCAGCAACCGATGTGAATACGAAGTGTGAACAAGACCAACGTCGTGGATAGCAATATGCACATAATCTCATAGCTGTGGATCGCTGTAGTGTTAATCGTCTTTAGTACCTGATGAAGGGTTGTTTCGAGCTGGAGCCAGGCTGAGCTTTCACCTGTGTAGATAATGAGCTTCCTGCCATTGTGGGATACTTCCTTCCTGCTTGCATTCAACTTTGCCTGTCATCATGCTAGCCCTCCACATCCCTCTGTTTATGGACCGTGGCCCTGGGTCTGCTCTCTCCGCAGCCTGTCAGTGCACAGCCACCATTGTTCTAGCTGCACCCATGCGGATAGGATGAACAAAAAAGAGAGCGGACACAATAGACGCGGGCCTTGGATGACCACAGAACTTTCAAGGTTCTGAGACTATTTTAAACAGAACTATGACAATTCGGACCCTTCATAAAGGAACAGAAGCATTCTTTCCCACTTCAGGATTGTCATCAAACATTGTTGAGGCTGCATCAAGGGTAGATTGATTGCGTGGGATCAGGAAGGAAATAGTGAGGACCTACAAAAATAATATCTATCCTTGAGTGTATACTAGTTGCTTATTGATAAAAAACACTTTTTTTTAACACACACTGTCCTATTGCTATCATATTTGTTATTTAAATGAATATTTGATGAAAGTTTAATTTATACCTAATGTAATGTAAACTCTTATGTAATTTACCACTTCCCCTGTATGTAGTTGATCCACCAAAACATATTTGGAGTCCAAGTTTTGCTTGTTTAGCTTTGCACTGGAGCTACAAGGCTAGTGTTGCTAACAGAATAAAAGTCAATATCCACCCGACTCGTCTCTGTAAATACGTCCCCAAAACCTCTTAAACCACATCCAGTTCTTTAAGGTAGCACAGATTTGTGGATGTGGTTTGTGAAAAGGTACGACATACTGTGAGCTATAAAAATTAGCGGAACTTTGCGGCAGCTGTTTTAGACAATTTTTATAATAAGACACTGGGCGTTGGTGTACTAATCTGGAAACGTTTTTGTTAAATGACAGTCATAAATATGGAGGGATCTGATCCAAGACCAGTTTTCTCAGTCTCCTTGGTTTTTGTCTGAAGTGGCTGCCTGAAGCATTGTTATAGCCCATTTATTGTCCATGTTATAGTCATACTGTGTCCCAAACCACATTAGTAAGTCTGTTTCACCTTAATGAAGAACAAAAAATCATCTGAGAGGGTTGAGAGCAGTTTAGGGTGTTAGCCTCACAGCTCCAGGGCTAAACTAAACAACATTTGAAATCCAAACATGTCTTAGCTGATTAACCATAACTGAGGTAAGTGGAAAATGCTGAATTAATCTTTGAAATAGATGATTTTCAGACAGAGAATACAACACCACTATAAACTGGATCAAATAAAAGCTTTGAAAATCCATTTTTAAAAACAGTGACATAGAAAGAGGAATATGACTTGGCAATGGAATATGCACTCAAAATGTGTCTGTGATAGTGTGTTTAAAAAAATGTTACACAAAGGACTTCAGAGCGTTCTTTGAAATGTCATGCTACTGAAAAACTCAGACAGTTGTTCAGCTATCCAGGGAGAATCCTGACAAGAAGCGAAAAAGATTACCGTGCAACACTGCCTCGACATAGGGGTTTATGAGTGGTGGAGGGATGGAACATGATATGTTAGTGTGTAGGACATTGTACATGAATGTCAAACCATGATACTGAATGCACAGTCTAACACATGTACACACTATCACCTCTCAAGTTGGGTGATATTTTGACCCCTCCATTTCAGACAAGATACTGGCTTTTGTCCCAGCTTGCAGACTGCCAAGAGTTGTCACTAATAACCATTAACTCCCATTTATTTTTCTAACATGCTTTTTTCTACTGCATGGGATGCATACCGTTCATTAAGGAAAAAGCCAAGCTCATGTCAAAGTCAATCTGTAGCTGCCTACTTTTGCTGTCCATACAATGTCAACTCCAAGGACATTTCTACAACTGCACTGGAGGAGATCTCAGGGCAGCTTTAACAGTGAGAATACTGGACACCCTGAAAAAGCAAGGACCACCCCACATGAGCCCTGGATGCCAGCCCCGGGCGACTGCAGTTGGTCAAGCTTATTGGATTTGGAGTCTTGCACTGCTGCTGGCTCGTGCTGAGCCAGCTGTTTGTTTGAGGGACGAGTGAATTATTTTAATCCTGTGAAACGGGGAGAGCACTCAGTGAAGGAGGGTCGGACACGAGAGAGCCTTGCAACATTCTTGCCATGGATGTACGGCCCCATGAAAGAGTTCCCTATGCCCCTGGCCAGAGTAAAATATGACTGTAAAGATCTGCATTGATCGGTGTGAATCACGGCTGATTAACTCGTCAAGCCTAATTTGCTCCCACATCCATTTCCATGCACGGACAAATATTGGCAGATCTTCAATCACAACGGTGGTCTTCTGTGAGGCTGAAGGAAACCCTAAGGGAAAGTTCTAAGGGGTAGACCCCCTCCCTCCCACACACACACACACACACACTCACACACATTTACTTCTTCCTGGGTTCCTCTCTTGGTTATTTCTTTCCTGTGTATTTATAAGGAAAGAACATGCTTTTGCCACATATAAGGCTAATATAGATAACAAGTAAGGCAAGATCAACCAAAATTGCAGGTCTAATTCAGGACACACTTGCCTCAAACCAGAGCGAGTTGTTCTGTTGACTCTAAAGATGGCTGTTACTTTGCCAAATTTGTCCTTTATTCATTTCATGTGCTTCAACGCTAATTTGTAGTAGTTATATGTTACTAGTCTAAAACAGAGAGGGCTCTTTGACCAACACCAAAGAAGAACCTTGATTGGGTCCACAAAGAACAAAGTTTGAAAAAGAGATATACAGTATGTATGTGAAGAAGTTATTAAAAGGTTAGAGAACCTTTACATTATATAAAGATTTTACACCGATTTAAGGGTTCTTTCTAGAACCCTTTCAAACTTGGTTCTTTACGGGCACAGCCATAGTTCTTCTATGGTGAAGAATCCTCTGTGGCAGCTCTATTTTTAGAATGCTAACAAAATGTAGAAACTACCAATTATTGTTTTTAACCATTGTTTAAATTATGTAAAATGAACAAAGCCCATATTTGTCATCACAACACCCATCTTTAGGGTCGAAAACTACATTGTCTGGAGGTTCTTTAAAGTGTGACATTATTATTCACTAATATTTAAAGCACAGATTTGTGGATGCGGTTTGTGAAAAAGTACGACTTACTGTGAGCTAGTGGGCTGCACAATATATTGCAAATTTACCGTCATCGTGATATCAACATGCGCAATATGCATGTCGCGAAAAAATTATACATATCGCATTTATTGACTAAACTGCAATAAATGGTGTTTTTCCAAAACTCTTCACCCAGTGCCTCAGAGAAGAGGGCAAAAAAATCACTGGGCAGTTTCTTCATCTTCTGTGCTGTTATAGATTGTTCATTTTGCAATTTTTTCTGGCTAAGAACTTACTACAATTTAGATTATGTTTATTTAAGATTTAAAATTATAAAAAAATATTTTGAGGGTTTTTTTTCAACAATGTTCAATGGTTCAAATGTTTTATGGGAGGCATTAAAATGCACTGTTTAAGTAAATTCTTTAAAAAAACCTTGTTGGAATGGCAATATTGCATTTAATTTTTTTCTGCATAGACTAGTCAGTGTCTGGAGTCTATATTAGCAGCAAATCCAAAGCAGAAAAACATAAACACTATAAAGGCTAAGTTTTTATTTACTTATCGCATGTGATATCGCCATCGCAACACTTAACAACATTATCGCATATCGCATGTTTTACTCATATCGTGCAGCCCTACTGTGAGCTATAAAAATTAGCAGAACTTTGCGGCAGCTTTTTTTACAATAAGACACTGGAAGTTGGTGTACTAATCTGGAAACATTTTTGTTAAATGACAGTCATAAAAATGGAGGTATCTGACCCAAGACCAGTTTTCTCAGTCTCCCTGGTTTTGTCTGAAGTGGCAACCTGGAGCAAGGAGGTTTGTTCATTTTTATAGCCCATTTATTGTCCATGATAGTCAAACTGTGTTCCAAACCACATTAGTAAGTCTGTTTCACCTTAATGAAGAACAGAAAATCATCTGAGAGGGTTGAGAGACGTTTAGGGATGCATTTACAGAAAAGATTTAGGTGACTATTTTTGTGTCTTCAAGTGTTTGTTAGTGGTATTAGCCTCACAGCTCCAGGGATAAACTTAACAAAAGTTTAAACCCAAACATGTCTTGGCTGATTAACCATATCTTAGGTAAGTGGAAAATGCTGAACTGTTCTTTGAAACTATTCTTTACGGGCACAGCCATAGTTCTTCTATGGTGAAGAATTCTCTGTGGTAATTTTTAGAAACTACCAATTATTGCTTTTAACCATTGTTTAAATTATATGAAATGAACAAAGCCCTTATTTGTCATCACAACACCCATCTTTAGGGTCAAAAACTACATTGTCTGGTTCTTTAACGTGTGACATTATAATTCACTATCACACACACCTCATTTACACAAATGGTTCTCTAGAAAGTGTCTGCTGAGAGGTATTTAAGGGCAAGGGTTCCGAAACTTTGAGAATCCAGACATACAGGTGGTGTTTGTCTCGTAAGCTTCCAAATATTTTGTGAAGTGAAAAACGACTTGTCAAAGCAGTATTTTTAGACGTTTTCAGTTCACTTTAAGCAGACATGATCAAATAGTGTTGTGAGGAAGGTTCTATTAGTACAGACTGAGATTGTGCGATAGAAAAGTAATAAAACAATGACAGCATTTGTTTGCCCTGGTTGATGTAATCTTTGGTTGCTTCTTTCTGCCCATATGATAATTCACCTTCATAACGTAAGAATGCTGTATCCGTAAAAGTGCAGAGATGTACTGGTTACAACTTTTGATCTAAAATATTTCATTTGCACTTAATAGGAACAAAATATCCATTCGATACAGCTTCCTCACAACCCACACTGTGACTTGGGTTGGGATGTTACAGAATGCATGCATTCAGAAAGTTTCTATTCAATATGTTAGGTTTTGAAAAGGCAGTGCCAGGATATATTTATTATTTTACATTTTAGGAGAACAGTTTTAGAATGCTGAAATCATTGCAGTACAAAACCTGCTTGTTAGAAATAATCTAAAGAATATCTCTTCTGAAGCCAGAGCAGACTGATGTATCAATCTGATGATCAGTTATTTGTCTCAGTGTTACTAAACTCTTTTGAGGGATGAACTGAACAGGCTCCTCAGTAGTGGAAATTTTCACTAAGATAAGCTCAGCATCAGTGTACTGTGCCTTGTGCCTGGAGAATTGTGGAAGCAGAATTGTGACTCACAGTTTGAAGACCAGATGTCTTTTTTGCAGTACAAAATTAAACTATGCAAAACTAAAAATACAACAAAACAAAAACAAAGAAGAAAATCAAAAGAAGTAAAAAAAATATATATAGAAGAGTATGAAACTGGGTTATTTGAGAGATTGTGCATATTTGATCATTGTATTAGAACAGGTTATGTTAGATTCAACTTTATTGTCATTGTGCAACAAAAGGCTGTTCAACAAAGTAAGGTATTCACAGATAAGTGCGATAGGTATGCATGCATATATACTGATAAAAAAAATTGTGGTATATTGACAGTAGATAATAATAAATTGTACTTGTTGCAGATTGATCATAAATAATTAAATATGTACAAAACATTGGATTATGAGAAGTAGAAGTGAGATACTGTTATTAAATAAAAGGTCCATTAGTATGAAAGTAGGATGGACTTGTGAAAGGAAAGTAAATGAATGGGCAAGTACTGGGTTTGAGAGTTCAAAATGGTAATGGTGTTGTGAAAAAGAAATTGTTCCTGAGCCTGCTGGTACAGGTCCCAAGTCCATGGATGGGGTGTGCGGGACCTTGGAAATGCCGCAGGGCCTTCCTGTTGGCTGCAGAGGAGTTCCCAAACCACACTTTAATACATCTGGTCAGGATGCTCTCAACGGCGCATTGGCAGAAGCTCACCAGGATCGGAGGAGACAGGTGTGCTTTATTTAGTTTCTTTTGAAGATAAAGGTGCTACTGCACTTGTTTGGATGTGTTAAATGTCAAAGATCCTCAGGAATGTGATTCCCACTTCCCTTTTGTTTATTTACAGTTTTGGTGCCACTGCAGGGCTCTTCTTTTCAGTGGAGCTGGTTCTCTGGTCTGCGGTTCTCTAAAGGTTCCAATGCCTATATGTTCTTGCTAGCTATGTGATTTGTTTGCACAACAGTACAGAGAGAAGAACCGGAAAAAGTTAACAAATGACTGCTAAATCGCAAAACCTGGGGAGACGTAGGGCCTCACATAGCACATGTGCCACCATCTTAGATGAACTATTGCTTTAACTACACTCTCTTATCTCTAAGGCTTGGGGGAGCAGGGGGAAAAATTCTAGGATGCCCATAGAGAGCAGGTTCAGGTGTAAAGGGTCTTACGGGGCACTTTCTTGCAGTTTCCTGGCAACATGAGGCTATGCAAGAGGAGGGGGAAGGCCAGAAGGTTTGTGGAGGAGCTTGTGTGTGATTAATGGTGGAGGTGTGTGTTACGGCGGGCATCCTCCGAACAGCTATGGATCAGTCATTCTGTAATACAAATCTGACACCTGCCCCCTCCCTCCACTCCTCCTCTCTTCTGCCCCTCCTGCTCCCGCGGCGCCATCATCAAAACTCACTGCCAAGTGCGCTGCACCAGCGTTGCCCTCATAAATCACCCGCCGAAACAAAACATGCTTAATCTGTGACGCACAGACTCGACACACAAATTTATTACCTGCACTCGAGACACAGTTGCACATCTTCAAGAGCCACTGTTTACTGAGTGTGAGAGAGGGAGGGTGAAAAAAAAAAGCAGAAATAAAGGACTCTACTTGAATAAAACTTATCCACATGTGCTGGGGGTGGCAGCTCCTGTCGTTTTAGCGCAAGAAACAAAGCATTTACTAGGCTGGGTAATTTGAATGGCTTATTACAGCTGAAAATGTGCTCGCTCCTGCACCGCCGCATTGGCAAAAGGGAGTTAAGGATTTTATTTTTTTTGCTCCAGCGCATTTGTAAGACATGAATACCTAAGTCTTTTGCTGGGATTAGGCTGGCAGAGAGAGAGCGACTGGTCTATAGTATGAGTCAAATTGCCTGCCTCAGACTGGGTGTCTTCAATAGCACCGCAGGGGTGTAGGAGAACAAAAGCTTTCCCTACCATAATCCCAGAACAAGAAAACAAGCAGAAAACATAAACTAGCTTTATGTATTTGTTTAAATCATCTTTTATGAAGCCAATGCTGCACATTCAACACCAATCATGTTGCTGTGACAGATGCTGCCATACAAGAACATGAAGCATAGTGGTGAAGATTTACTTCACAAAATGCAACAAGATGTGATTATTCTCAATATTAAGCAAAATCCAACAGCTAATTAATTAGTTTCCTTGATGTTCAGATGATATGATCATGTTGTTCCTAGTTAAGTGACAGCTTTGGGAAAATATGGTCAGGGGGATTTGTTATTTTCAGTATGGGTGCATTCTACTAAAGTCTCTAGGCCCAGCATCTGGACAAACAATACCAAGGGAGTCTTTAAAGGCTGCTTGTAGAAAGAACCACACTGATTACAGCAAGGGTGTGAGAGCCAAAGCAAACTGCATGAGGATTCCTCCCTGTGAAATGGGCTTTGTTTATTTTATAGAATAACCACAGCGGGTGTGGAGTGTCTGTTCAGGCACCAACACTCAGCGAAAAGTCTTCTACAGAATTCTTCCCAGGCTGGGTATCGTAGCTGCCCGTATTTTGCCAGTGGCTAATAGGTGCTTTACAAATGGACACAAAAGTAAACGAATAAAACATCAATAAAGAAATACATGAATAATGCGCTGGTCTTGCAATCATTCTTTAGGCCTTGACAGTCTACTTGTCTTTTATTTGCTCTCACAACAGTCAGAATGCAACATGACAGCACCTGCTGGATCCTTTCATTGATAGCATGTCAGCTGAAGAAGACTCAGCTAAGCCTAATTATGAGCCATGACTGTTTTCAAATGCAGAACATGCCAAAGGTGCGCTCAGAAGTCTGTAGCTGGAGGATAGGCGAGGATGTATGAATCATCTCAGAAGAGCTTGTGCGAATGTATTTGTTCCTGACAAACCCTTCCACAAACTGAGCTGTCAGACATACCTGCCAGCGAGCTTTCACTTTTTAAAATACCACTTTTTATCCACGGCTGGAAATGTATTTATTTATCAATCTGTTTATTTATTTAATGTTATGTAGCAGCTTTACAGAAACCTGGGTCCAAGCCCAAGCATGCAAACATGCAAGTGACCATAGCAGAGAAAAAACCTTCAGACTAAGAGGAAGAAAACTTGAGAGGAAGCAAGCCTTAAAAGGGGAACCCGCAAAACAGTAACAACTGACTAATGAAAAAACAATGAGTAATAATGAAAGATGTGAGCTTATTATTACACAGAAACGTTTTGACTGAAATCCACGATTTCCATGAGGATAACTACGATCACTTGCGATCACTTTTTTTTTTTAGTAGTTTGGTCATACACACACACATTTGTGTTTGGATGCGTACAACACACATGACCTCTAGTTCAGTTTCTGGCTGGTGGGAACGCAGTGTTACAGGGAACCAAAACAAATAGGCCGCACCTTAAGAGCATGCTTTACATCTCGCAACTCATTAGTGCCGTGATGTCCTCATAATCTACCTGTTTGAATACTTGACACTCATATCATTCATGCAGTCATTTTGGGCAGTCATTGGCAACTTAATTCAAACTGACAAACCAGTTAGCCTTAAAGAAGTTCAAGTTTTACTCCTTTGGTTGTGATACATGTTCTGTAGTACACAGTTAGAGTTAGACAATAAATTTAGACAAGAGTAGTACAGAGTCAGAGTTAGACAATATGCTTGTATGCCTGGCAATTTTTAATAGTCAAAAGATCTCAGATGTGTGTAATTTGGTGCACTTTAGCTCGTGCAATTCAAAGAAAAAATGCAGTGTCTGGAAAACTCAACATCTCTGCAGATTTTAGCAAGCAATTTAGGTATTCTTATGTTGGTTTCTAGGATTGTTCAGTACTAAAAAGCACAGTCTTTACTGGTTCAGTGGCGAATTTAGGTAAGGGTGTCTATGAGCAACTGCCCAGGTTGGCTACTTCTTGGGTGTGGCACAGGCGATCAGAAAAGGGGTGGGGTACGGGGGGCAAAGTAAGTGTTCACCCTGTACACTATACAGGCTAGAGCTAATATTTTAAAATAAACATTTTAAGAAGTTTGTTCGGTAGAATGCATCTTTCTTTATTATGTGAATACTTCTATTAGTAAAATACTGTGGTAATGCTGTTAACACTTTAAGGAGATAGACATTGTTAACTTAGACTTAAACTTTGAGGATTGTTGATGTGCCTTGAGTGACCTGTGATTTTGTGCACACTATGAACTGTAAAAAATCTTTGTTCATCTTTATTCTTTTATTTGAATCTTTTAAAATATTTATAACATGGTATGCAGATTTTTTTTTTGTAAAAAAAAGGATATAAACTCTTGCAAATTTAGTTGGCCCATATCTTACATTTTTCATCTATTATTTTTATTCTATTTTGAGGCCCACTCGTGAGGTATATGGGTTTGTGTCAAAAACAGTCCTAATTCATTTTAGGATGATCATTTTACATCATTTCTTTATCCCTTCATTGTATTAAACAGACTGCTTGGTTACTGTGCCTTTGTGACTGATATGTGTTCGTGACCTCTGTGTTGAAAGGCTACTCTCTGCCTCATTCAAAAACAGTCCAGGCTGAAACGCTCCATATAGCATTGAAATGAATGGGGGATGCTTAAGCTTTTGCATGCTGTTTTAGTGTATACATGTAAATGCCAGATTTTATGATATCACAAAAACTACAGATTCACACAATGTTTTAGTTGCAGCTTAGTTTCCCTTTATAGACTGTATAAGGTTGAGAGTGAGTGGTATGTTCTGAAACATCAACAGTGTTTACATAATACATTCAAGTCTTTCAGTTCAAAAAAGTCAAAAACTCTATTTTCCATGATGAGGGCACTTTAAATACTTGCATAGACAAAGTGTCCGATAAGTCACTAGCACTCAGATGCAATCATATGCTTTAATACACACGGTCACAGGACAAAGCTTCTGAACCCTGACTGCGTGGGATGAACATGTTAATTGCAAGCCCATTGACCTTTATTTGCGAAAGCTGGCATATTCTTCATGCTTGCTTTTTAATAATCTGCTGGTCCTTAATTGAGAAAGGTCTGTGTCGTTCATCACCCTTTGCCAATAAATCCTCGCAACCTCTAAAGTAGTAATCACCCTGGCTGCTGCATTTTCATCCAAGTGCAAGACTGCTACTATGCAGCCACTGCCATGGCAGTCTGACGAAATCCAAGACCTTGTTATTCACATACAGCAAACTGAGAAACAAAGCCCATAAACATGAAGTTACAAGAGTCTGCGTCTCAAATACATTTTGGAATGTGGGTTTACTTGACATGTCCGAGGTTGAATTTGCACCCAGCCACATTTAATCAGATGGGAAGCTGTGATTCACTGCATATTTTAATCTCCACAAGAGCCCTCCACTAGAGCAGGTGTACATTTTTGTTCATATTTATGTTTCACAAATGTCAGTTCTGTACAAAATTCAGGTACCACCTTTTGTTTATTTCATTTACAGTCAAGATGACCATTAAATACAATTCATTCATTTTTAGCAAAAACTCCCCCAGAAAATAAATGAACCACTTAGGTGCGCCAAGCTTATACCTTTAACCCTCGAAAGTTTATGAATGAAAATTTGAGAATCAAAAGAAAAGCCCTTGACTCTTTTAGTCTTTTTTAGAAAAAGAGAAAAGACAGTTATGTTGATATATTTATTTAAATTAACATTCATAGTTGGTCTTAACCTTAGGAGTTAGGCTTTATGTGTGTCTCCTGTTGTCTTTGTGTCCTTGTTTCGTGTGCCACCTGCCTCGAGAAAGTGCATGAGTGATTGAAGTCAAACAATGCAGGTTAAACAGTGGCAGGCAAGCAAGAATGCTAACATGAAGTGAAGTGTTGTAGCCGTAATTAACCTTGATCCATGTCTGAAACTATGCTGTGTTGCATGCTTGAATTTGACACTGATCCTGGAAAGTTCTTGAAAAGTCCTTGAATTTGATGGTGAAGAAGTTGTAAAACATGGTGTAGTTTACTGTTACAGACTGTAGTCCATCTGCTCCTTGCTCCTTGGGATTTGTAAGCCCCCTTTACCCTGGTCGTCAAAAGTCAAGACACCTACTGGATCAGGAGTGAGTAGGTATCATTTAGATGGCAGATCATTCTCAGCACGGCAGTAACACTGAAGTGTGTGTGTGTGTGTGTGTGTGTGTGTGTGTGTGTGTGTGTGTGTGTTTTATGTATGGATCATACACAGCATATATGCTGCTGGAGCTTTAATACACATCAGTCTCAATGCTGCTCTGAGAATAAACCTCCAACCAGTAATATCCAGCCAGTAATGTCTTGTGGCCAGAAACTGAAGTATAAGAGGGTGACCTTACTGCATAAAGGTAGACATAAATACCCATGGATTTATTCAAATCAATTTTTAAGAGCACTCTTAAAAATAAAGGTGCCATAGAAAAACACTCTTGGAGTTGTCAGCGATGTGAAATGTGTGAAGAATCTTTTTAAAGAATTTTCAAATAATGTGAAGCTTCTGGGATGAACCTTTGAACTGGTATAGAATAGGAAAGGTTCATTACTCATTTTAAAGATTCTTCAAGCTTACAAAAGTCAAGGAGACATTTGTGGCAAATATTTGACTAGTCTTTATCATTATCATTTTGTAAAGTTCTTCTTTATTTTTCTTGACTTTCCCCTACTTTGTGCAGGTTGATTATATTCTATCTATTCTCCTCCAAAATCCCTTAGTTTAGCAGTTTACATGCATGTGAGATATAAGGTGTGAGGCAGATGAAGTGTGTTTGAGTAGTTCCTTGTGTAAAGTTTAAATTTTATTTATTTTTATCTAAATCTTGATGCTCAGAAAACTGAACTAGACAGAGTAATGAGCTTGAACAGAATATAGTTGTAGGCAAATGTTTCAACAGGGCTGGTTAAATTACATATTTTCTTGATTATCTGAGTATAAATAAGTATATTCTACAGAGAATTAATGTAAATATAGAATTTTAGTGCACACTATCATTTGCACAACAGGCCATATCAGGTTATTAAATTCAGGATAAGATTTCCCTAAGGCTACACAAACATACAAATGTTTCTAACAAATATTTGTGCATCCTCAAAGGAGTGCATCCTCAAAGACTTTCCCAAAATCAGAATTAATTTATCATATAAAATCAAAATATCCCGATTGCCATATAGAGTATGAAGCACAAGAAGAGGCAAGGCCCTTCGAGCACATCCACTCCGTCTGTGTTTTTTAAAAGAGAAGAGCGTTTTCCAGTGATTACAGTTGATATATGGGCTACCAGTCTTCGTTTTAAAACACTATTTTGTTATAGGCCTACAGAATATGTTGTTATATCTTTCAACAGTTTTTAAAGCACTGGTTTGGCACTTTGTTCATGCACTTCTTTCACAATATTAAAAGGCACTTGCATTAACTTGTTTTATGAGAGAATATATTTAATTGTATAATATTTTGCTTTTAGGCTATTCATGAGTGGGGCCAAGTAAAATATTTTATTTCAAATTTAATTTTATATTGTGCATTGTTTGGATGCTGAATGAATATTTTTATAGTTTTGTAACAAATGTATTCTTTTAACCATAAAAACTAATTTATGCAATTGCAATGCTTGACTTTACAAAAATTGATATAATAATTTATTTTGGGTTTCGGTTTCCTCATTTTTGGTTTTCGGTTTCGGCCAAAAAAAATTAAATAAAATAATTTTGGCGCATCCCTAGTTTATAATATACACTGCTTTGTACCAAGTATTTGGGTCACCCTGAGTCCTATGTTCTAAGACCTCCAGAAACCTTTTTTTAACATGCACTTAATGCCCTGTTTGACCCTAAATAAATAAAAAAAATGGTGGTCTCTGACTTTCGCACAGAACAATATTCTGTATAATGTTTGCAGACAGACTTAATACTTTTTGGGATGAAATGGACTGCAATAGATAGCGGCATATCTAATCACACTTCTGGCATCTTGATCTCACTCCTCATTAACGAAATGAAATATAAATGAACAGTAGAAATGGAAACTTGAACAAAATCAGTTCTTTAAGACCATGGACAAAAGTTTACTTCTGAGAACCATGGCACCAACGTCACGCATCTACTTGTTTAGATCAGATTTCTCTGTTAAAGTTAAATTTAGCTCTTAGACTCATGCAGTAAAGAAGAACTGTCTGAGTATATATTTTTTGCCAATAACTCCTTTTTGGCCAAAATGTCAGGTTGAACTGTTTGATTCTGAAGTCTCAGTATGTGTATGAAGAATATTAGAGTGTGACATTTAAGCTGATGCAGAACTGCATTGAAGCCGACTTCAATATCATTTTATAAATAGGTTAGGGTGGAGAATGGCTCAGATATCCATAGAAAGATCAGTCTGCACGAACACCCCTCATTTTAATCCTAAAGTTTCAAAATGCAAGCTTTATAATGTGCTAAAATGACTCTGATGTAGGTTTTCTGTTTATCAAGCCGAATTCTGCTAATGTTACCTGTCAACAGCATGTCAGGGTGAATTATTCCACAGACATTTTGCTTGATTAATGAAATAATTCATGAAATTAGGGACAAAATGAATAACGAGAAGAGGAGCTTCATTTTCTGACCTTGCTCAATTTTTAATGAACTCGGTACAGTTAATGCAGAATGTCTGGCTCCTTTTTTTTATAAATAGCACCATACAGTAGCTTCACCAAATGGTGAGATAATTAGAGTGTGCCTACCATTTTTGGAAGCTACTCTAACGGACGAAAATACAATAGAAGAACTGAATACGTGTTAGGAATAGAGCATAACATGGAAGCCTGAGGACTGTTTTCTCATGGGATTTCTCCTCATTAGCAACCACTGCGTGCTGGGAGATAATATGTAACCGAACTGTTGACAACACTAGGAAAAACATTTTTTATGAAACACTAGGACAAAGGGATATTTTATGAAAAAACATTTACAATAGAAGTAGAAAAAGAAGTAGAAAATGGAAGTAAAGGACGTCTGTTGATGTTTCAAATCAGAACAGAAATGTAAAACCCCTTACAGTTGCCAGTAAATCCTGATGTTGGAAAGCCAGAAAAAAAGTAGAGTCACTCTGCAAACTTTAGCAGTTTTGATCCACATGAGCATGTGACAGTTGTGTGGTGTGCTGTGCAAGGAGCTGGCATGGCACGCTCAGTGTTAATTACAGGCAGTAATGAGAGAGCTAAACCAGACTGTGAGACACAGAGTATTTTTAGAGTCCCTGCATAGTTATCTAACACACAGCCAATGTCTGCATTGACACAGAGAGCCATGCCTTAGCGCCAGATCCACTCCTCGCTCGGTTACATCTCCTCACCTTCTGACTGTCTGCTGTGGTTACTCTGGCATGCCAGGACTGGTGAAATGATAAGTTCATAAGAAACTGTTAATTGCTGAACTGGCTGCGTTTTCCACTGTTGGTTCATTTCTCAGTTCATCTATCGGTGGGCTTTAGTGGAGGACAACACCATATGGGAATCAGATCATACTTTTTTTAATGGAAGAGGCCAATCACTCTTTTTCATTGACCGTGAATAACACACAAACCGGAGTTCTGCTGCCACTGAAAGGAGACAGTCACTCACTGCTGAGACAGTCTGGGACCGTGGCGGCCTACAAAAGGCATTTTGGGCTTTTGGGGCTAGTTCCTCTAATTAGGAGAAAGATAATGATGCATGATGCAAGGACTTGCAGTCAAAATGGTGACCTTCAGTTTGGGCGTGACTGTTGGAGACTCGAGTCAGTCAAAAATGGGCGAATAAAAGTGCCCTGCTCTTTTCGAGCTGGCACAGTGAATCCTCCCCTGACTTTCTGGAGTTTGTTGTGTAAGGCCCATTGTACAATCCCTTTTTAATTGGTGGCGTAGTAGCCCTGTAGTCTGGAGCTATTTGTGGTCTGGCACAATGCTGAAAATGTCAGCTGTCTCCTATCAAAGCATATTCTATAAAACTTCCGTGGTTTTCTGGATCTCATTGACCCATCAATACCAAATTACTTGACTTGATGGTATGAAACATAAAGTGTTATTTTTGGCTCTCCTTTTCTAACTTTTGTTTAGTTTAATGCGTAAAGGGATCTGCGTGGGCCAACACTCACTCACTATTACTCACTTTTTTAACTAGTATAATATGTGGCCGTCATAACAAAACCTTGTATCTTTAAAAAAAAAAAATTTTTTTCAGTGTAAGTTAATGTAACCAGATTTCTATTGGCCTTTATGGATGTTTACATAGTGTGAAGGGCAGCTTTCCAAATGTTTTTCATTTTCAGATGATTTCAACGAATAAAAATATCAGAAATGGAGAAGCAGAAATGGTTTAATTCAGTGTTAATTAATTTCATAGTAGTCATTCACTAGATACATACATTTGATATATTTTGTGCATATAAATAAGTTGTAATTAATATTGTTTAACTAATGTAATAAGTCAATGGTGATAATAAAAACTATAAATAAAATCATTTAGTGTTGTCTTAGCACATTAATACTGAATTAAGCAATTGTCCTATAAGCTTTGACCCTTATCAGACCCATTTTAAAAATCAGGTATACTTCTAATCAAAACATAAAACAAAAATGCAGCCAGCACTCATGGGGCGACTGAGTGACAGCTGCGGCTGGTCCAGGCTCTCCCCTGAGCCAAGCCCTGTCACACACACGCATGCCCAGAGTGTGTGCGTCCATCTGGGACCCTACCCTTCAAACTCCTGTCGCCCAGCTCCCTCCCGGCAGAAAGACCGGGGGACAAGAGGAGGCAGAGAGTGTGAAGGAAAGCCTCACAGGGGCGAGAAGGAAGCCTTCCAAAGCCAGCTGGTCTGGCTTTGAGGAAAGCGAAAGGAAAAGGAGGGGGGAGAACAGGAAAAAGAGATAGAGACAGAGGGAGACAGGAATGAAAGAAGAGAGGGAAAATTGTTGAGGTTAAAGGAAGTTTCCTTGTAGGAAAGGGAAGAAGTGGCCCAACTCAAGCTGAGAGAGAGGCACGTGGACGAGGCCTAAACAGCCGGTTCTGTGAACTCGGTAGATACAGGTGAGATGTGGGATGGCTTGGGGTTAGGGTACAGTCAAATATTGACTTGTGGCATGAATGATTCATGTGCTTTTGTGCAATAATATGTACATTTTGTGTGTGTGGATGGGCACAGGTACATCTGCTGTATTGCAGTTTCTAACAAAATGATGATTACAGTAGAATTTTCAGAATGCCTGTGGACCAACTTGGGGTGCAACATCCCTGTACTGTAATGAGGAATTAACTGTAACTCATCTCTAAATTGTCAGCAACTTGTGTTCAGTGACATTTATGCCTGTGTGTATGAACATAACAACAGTGTGAAATTTCAATAACCAGGTAATGACAGTATGGCTGCATGCAGAGGGCTTTCACAGACCTCAGGCATTCAGTGAGAGCTGGAAGTTCAAATTGAGCGTAGCAGGGGCATAAGAAAATATGTCTCACAGGGCTAACACTAATCTCCGGATCACAGGTGGCTGGGGTCTGGGGGTTTAGAGTGGACAGTAAAGCCCCTGATGCCAATGAGTGCTTGCTAAGCGTGGTCAGCCTTTGGTAGCATTAATCTTACAGACTGCGCCAGCTTCAGGATGACTGAATCATAGTCAGAATCAGAAAACTTCATTGATCCAAGAGTAAATTACTTATTACTGTGAAGACATAAATTAAATGAATAAATGATTATAAATCTGCAGAAAAAACTCAATATGGTGTTAAACACACTAGGCTCTATAAACACACTATGCTCTATACACAACTGATGGGTATAAATACCATAGATAAGTAACTTCAAGTTATGTCAATTGCTAATAACACAGACACTGCTTAGAAGTATGCTATTGCATATAGTAGAGATCAGTTAGTATGTAAGTAATATTGACATAAGTAGTGATAGACTATTGCACAAAATTAAATGATTTAGCACCCATTTAGAAAACTGCACATGGGAAGGCTACTGCACACAATAAGAAATTGCACATAATCATGTTTTAGCACCTGATATTGCACAAGGTAGACTATTACATGTAATAATAAGATAATAATAGTGATACACATGATCATAATGATTTAAACCTGATAAGAAATTGCACAGTTTACTGTATGGATGTATGGGGAGGAGCTGCAGACTCAAATTAACAGGAAAATAAGCAAAAAACCCATCACTGTAGTCATTTACAGACACAGAAAGGTTAGTTACACTAGTATCGGGAGCAGCTCAAGCATGCTGTGTGTAGGTATTTTGGGCATACCAAGGAAATATATAAGAAATTTTGAATATTTTCAATTAAACTTTCAAAAATGTTCTAAAATATAACATCCAAAACGTGCCCCCCATCTAATACCTTTAAAGTTTAGTTATTCAACTTATATGTCTATGTAATGGTGATTCATTCTCATTTTTAAATTGTATATATGAACAGAAACTTTGATCCATCCAGGGTTTTGAGTTTGACATAATGTCATACGCTGTCAGGAAAGCAGCTGGCCAGTTCCAGTACATGCACATATCCAAGGAGTGAGCCATCATATTATCAGCATATAATCATTTCTCTAAAGATAAACACACTAAGAATGGAAAAATGTTAAATCAACTAAAATGTGTCTGTTCTAGTTTAGTTTAAAAATAAAATGTGCAAATCACTTCATTTTATAAACTGAAAAGTGTTAAATGGGAAAAACTTTGCATTCATTTAGACAGCGGTAATGAACATATTTTTGCTTACCATATATATCACATCTTTAAGACCACATCACTGTAAAGCTCTGTGCTTCAGTTTCATTGAAACAGGGGTCTCATTTATAAACACACACAAAGACTAAAATGACCCAAACTTAATGGAACTTTATTAATGTAACCAATGTAACCTGTTCAGATTGCAGTAACGTCATTAGACTGGGCCTCAAAATGTATGTATCAGGCATAATTCTCTGTTTACTCTGTGTACAAAACAGGACTTTAAAGTTATAAGAAGTGATAGAAAGTCAAAGTGCTGAATACAATCGTCAGGCATCAGATGCACTTTAGTCATACTGATTTTTTAAGAAGCGCTGCAGTTCCTCAGGCGCAAAGGAGCGTGACCTCCACAGACCAGTTTGATAAGCACAAGAGACACATTCCCAGAACTGTAATCATTTGTGTTTACGCAGAGAACAAGAAAAAGGGTGATTTCTCGTAAAGTGAATGTGACCTGTATATACTATTTGGACAGAAGTATTGGGACACATCTCTTAATTATTGAATTCAAGTGACCCCTTACTTCCAGTGAAGGGCAATCGTAACAGTTCAGTATACCAAGACTCTCTAGACAATGCCATGTTTTCAGCTTTGTAGACAGTTTGGGGAAGGACATTTTATAATCCAGCATGAATGTGCTCCAGTGCAGAAAGGTCCATAAAAACATGGTTGGATGAATTCAGTGTGGAACCACTTGACTGGCCTGCACAAAGCCCTCACCTCCACACACATCCACTACCTTTGTGATGAAATGGAGCGGAGATTGTGAGCCAGGTCTTCTTGTCCAACATTAGTGTCTGACTTTATAAATAGTCTACATAATAAATGGGCGCAAATTTCCAACAGAAACACTCCAAAATCTTGCGGAACGTCTTCCAAAAGGAGTGGAAAAATAGGGGACCAACTCCTTATTAAAGTCTATGTATTTAAAGGCAAAGTGTCTGTTGGTGGAATGGGCAAGAGTCCCAATACTTTTGTCAATGTAGAGAACTTTAGGGACGTTGCACCTTTAAGTCTCAGTAAAAACAACTCATGTTGTCCTGAGCCACGCCTCTCCCTCAGATCCTGCATCTACACGTGACTCGGCCACATGCGACGCAGACGTAGGCGCAGCTCCTCTCTGGGATTGGCCGCGTCAAACCGCGGACGGCTTCTATTGGTCGAGGACACTGTCACTCACACGGAGCCGCTCCTAATGTTGCTGTTGCTTGACAAAAATGACGTCAATCGTATCTAAGGCCGCGCTTGCCTACAACTACAGTAAACACGGAGGACCTCGACTGTAACACAGTCCAGAACAAAAACACAATCTTAGTTCCCTGCCTCACACTCTCCCCCCTGCATATGTAAGTTCTATTTCTTATACGGCTGCTTTTAGACAGGATGACACGCGGTGACATGCAGAAACCCGAGTGTTTATCGCTGTTTTTCGTACTTTGAGTCTATTCGTTACACGGGTGATGTCAGGAGTCAGCTATGGAACAGCTTTCTTGTCTTTTCCTGTCCAAAAACTAACTTTTTTTTACACATTTCACTGCTTCTTTTCGCTCCTCGGAGCCAAGGCAGTTTAAAGCAAACAAGCTCTTTTTTTTTTAATTTATTCTCCTTTTTGTCTCGAAAAGAGCTGAACACGCGGCCCGTAAGTTTCCATATTTGTTGTTAATTGAGACACGAGTAGAGGAGGAGGAGGGTGACTGACTTTCGTCTGCTGTTCGTCAGAGCTGGGGAGGAGCTTCTCTTTGACAAGAGACTGCTTCTTCTGAGTTTGTCAGCCCCCCGAAAATAGAAGCCCGTGTGCCAATGTGACTGAAAATACTCCGGTGTCACACAGCGAGTCCACAGGACCCACACTGATACTCGCGTATCTAAATACAGAGAGGAGGAGAGGAGGAAAAAAGGTGAGTGGCAAAAAATAGCAACAATGTCGCGTACGGGAGAGGGAGAGAGAGCGGGACTTGCTGTGGAAGAGGAAGAGAGAGGGAGAGAGAAAGAGAGGGAACTTGGTGTGGAAAAGAGGTAGAGAAAGAGACTTAGTGTGGAAGAGAGAGAGAAAGCGAGGGTCTTAGCGTGGAAGAGAAGGAGAGAAAGAGAGGGACTTGCTGTGTAAAAGAAGAATAGAGAGCGGGACTTGCAGTGGAAGAGAGGAAGACAGAGAGGGAGTCGTGGAGTGCCGTTCAGGCAGCACTGTACTTCAGTAGAACATTTGCTATATCTAAATCAAATGTCTCTAGAAGAAAAGGCACGGCACCGATCCACTGTCCGTCTGTAAACTTTCCTGTGCTGAGTATGTACTCAGCCTGCTGTAGTTTTATTTACTGGTACTCTGATTTTTGTCTCTGTCTGTCTGACATTCTTGCTTTTCTCTCGTTATGCCTTTGCAAATGAGACAGAAGGGGGACACCGCAGGCAGATAGCAGAGACGCAATTTAAAAGCGTTACTTTGTACCTCGGACTTTATAAAATAAAGCAGGTTTTCGTGAGCTGTGTTCAGTTCAGCGTGTCCTTTCAGTTTGGGAAGAGAAGTTGGGAGTTTGTCACGAAACTCCAGGACTGCACGGAAAAGCTTTACTGAACGAGTGTTGTTCTATATATCTATATATCCAATATAAAAACAAAAAATATATGTATATATATATATAGTTATATATTAATTAGAGTTAGACGTGTAAGATGTGGATATAGATATATTGTTAGAATTAAAATTGTCATCAGATATCCACTGTTAGATTTGGATATGGATACATTTTTTTCTCATACTTTTATTTCTTTTTTTAAGTTAGATGTACACTAGTCATGTTGTGCTGTATTTACTGTTGGAAAAGACACATGTCTTCTTCAGAGTGTTGTATTTCATAATCTGAAGAACGCATGCCCCAGGTCAGCAGCTCACCTAGAGGGTTCTGCTGTGTCTGTCCGGCACGACTTGGGCACATAGTGTCACGTCAGTGTTCGGCTGGCAGGCTTCAGCGAAAGCCTCCTTTTGGTGTACGCTTGCGAACAATCATTGTGTCTCTTGAGAGCAGAGCTAATTGATGCCATCCATTACACTGTGATACCACATTCATTTCTAATTTGATTTAATGTTGTTCATAACGTCAGCCCGTCTTAAACATTAGCCCGAGCGCCTCGCACGCAGGAGAGTAACCCTGACAGGTCCGCAAGGGTCGTCGCTGAAGAGGACATGTTCAGTGTAGTTTATTTCAGAAGCACGGTTCGTAGACTGTGTTATCATCAGTGACTAACTGGTGAAGTAGGAATACAGAAGCTTGACCAAGCCTGGTTTTGTGTGGCAGCACTGAATGGGTGCCTATAAGGTGGAAACTACTTGCTCACCTTTGTGAACACTGACTCAAATGGTGTTGTTCTTGTAAAGTGTCAATTGTTGTTAGAAACCAAACAGTTTTGTATTCAGTAAAATCAGAAGTGTTGAAATAACTTGTACTGTGTTCATTCTGGACTCTCCGAACTTTAACACGACGTGGGTGATTTTATGGTGTAAATTTGAATATAGAAGTAACGTCTCTCACCCCACGCCGCTTGCACTTAAGTTTCGTATAACATGCATATTAATAAGCATTTTGCCACTGTCAGAACTAAACCTTGTATTTACTTTTTTGGGCAATTTTAAAATAACAGCTGCCGTTTACACAATGTTTTCTCAATATTCAAATGGTCTAGCCTGTAAAGTTACTTTTTTGAGTTTTTATGAGGATGTATACACATATGTAGTAATATATGTAATAATAATAATAATAACAACAACAACATTAATAGCAATACCACTACTACTACTACTACACACTGATGGTATATTACAATATATAAATAATAAATATCGTAATACATTTTCAAAAGGTATGTTTTTTTTGTATGGGTAATCTTGGTTTGAGGTTCAGATTAAGACCTGCTTCATATATGTCTATTCGTGTGGTTTAAAAAATGTTACCTGAAAACGCAACTGGGTTTGCAGCTTGGAACGCCCTCGTCTGAGATGTGCTTAATCACCCGCAGGCAGAATACTTATTGTAAGTGATTATGTCTTGAAGATTGCACAAGCCATTCCAAAACACCATATAATTTACCTTTGAAGGGCGTAACCACCCCACATTAGGACGTTTTCAAAATGACCTTTATTTTGACCTTGTCATTAAAATGTAAAGTATGTGTTAATTATATCATATGTACTTTGTATCCAGTAAAAATATAATTTTGCAGGGCGTTTTTTTGGTCTAGTTAAATGAATTTTCTCTCGGGTTGTTGCACTATAGAAGAGAATGGACACCTCTTGACTAAGCCAGTAATTACATGAAGCAGGCAATCAGGCCACGGTACACAGTCATGAAAATGACCTTAGGAGCAGTTTGTCTGTCATGCTTCAGAGCCGGCTGGGGTATCGTCCTGCGGCAGACGCGCAATTTTTTTTCAGCTTTTTGGAAAAATGAGATAATAAATTGGTGCTGTGCTTTGTTTTATAGAGTGATCTGAGCTAAACGGCAGATAAGAGCTTGAGAGCACGCGTACTTGCTTCAAATTAGAGCTGGAGTGGATGTATTGGAGTGCCGCCCAAGCCATGACACACTAAAGTAAATAAGCAGGAAAGAGCGTTATCAAGCAGAAATCAAACATCATAATTTCATAACCAGAATATTTGATGTAGTCCGTGTAGGGCACAGTTTCATTTCAAATCAGTGTTATGAAACGGGACTGATTCATAAATAATATTATTTTGATGTCATTTTAATTATTACAAATGTTTTTGTTTCATTTATCAGTTCTGATTTTCATTCTCTTATTGCACAGTGAAGAAAAAACATTTTTTAATTTCATGCATAAGCCCAGCACGCATCACTCATCTTGTTCATGTAGCAGATTAAGGGGCCGTTCACATATCGCCTCTTTTGTGCACTCAAGTCCATTATTTTAAATGTAGACGCACGGCAGCCGCGCTCATAACGGAAGTGACGCGTCGAGTTGAAAACAACTAAACTTTTCAGAATGCCGCAAACGTACCGCGGATCATGTGACAAGATTCAACCAATTAGCTTCCTCGCCTTTTCCGTTACACGGCCGCCTCAGCAGAAACATGGAGCAGCTCATCATTGTACTCCAGGGATTTCCTGAACTTTATGATTTGTCTAGACCCAAACTTTTCCTAAAATATAATCCAACTGGTCCTTGTCAAGTCTGAAATATACTTTGAACCTCCCGTTGTCCAGGCGGAGCTCCTGGATCAGCTGGTGAAATTCCCCGTGTTTTTTACGTTTATGAAGAATGGGGTGCACCCAAACACTGGCATTTTTTCTTTTCTGCTTAAATAAATAGTGTAGCACAGTTACAGCAAGGGTTGTTCGTTGGTGAAAATCCATTGCTGAAATTAATGGAGAGCGCGGCTGACGGTTGCTTAGCAACGACAGACACTTCCGGAGCACAAGTGCCCGAACGCTTTTGGAAAGAAGGAGAAAGCGTTTTCCACGCGTTTTTAGGCGAGATATGTGAACGGCCCCTAATAATTTTCAAACTCGCTATGATTGTGAATGCAACACCAACCATAACAGTGAAACTCTGTGGTGATGTGTTCACATACTTCACACTAGATCATGATGAGAAAAAACATCTTTTCTCATTCATACTTTCTGCTCTCACCAACAGAGCCTTCTCAAACTTTTATGTGTAGGTCACAGGAGAAGGCTTATTTTAATGCGTGAAAAAGTCTTTGCTAGAAAAGGCTGAGAACACATTCTTCCTTTCCGTCAGTGTCCTGTGTAAGACCAAGATGTAGAGATAAAGAAGACAGTTCACAGAAGTTTCCGTCTGTGCTCACCTTAGAAGATATTCCTAGCTTGGTGGTTAATGGAAATTGCCCCTTTTTAAGGGGGTGGTAGGTACTTGGCACATGCATAAAGACCTTTTTGTGCATTTTTATTGAGTGTCTATTTCTGGTCTGGGCTCGAGTGGATATTTTTTTTCACCTCACATCGATTCCATTTACATTACATGTCCGATAGTCTGCTCGCCGCTGCTGATGTTGGCTGAACTCCTCTCCGATCCTTCATCATTAGCTTGTATGTTGTCTTAGGGAGCTAAGGGCTCCAATGCATATGTCCATTATCATGTGACCTCTCTGAGGCTTATGTGCTTAACGTGCTGATGATGTTCATGGAGGAGTTTAGTGTGTGTAGAACTGTCTCACAGTAACTGCTGGTCTCGTTGCGTGATATACACCCCCACATCTCTGCAACATAGAATGGAAACTTAGTAACCACATAATTCTTCCATAATCGTCTATGTGTCATCTACAGATTCTTATACTGGAGATAACTGCTGGTTGGTGTTGGGTGATTTAGTATTCATGCCAATATACACAACAGTATTGATTTTGAGTTTTAGAGGGAGATACTTCTCTAAAACATGGTTAACCGCATTGAATATCATTTGCTGTGTTTTTAAGAAAATATAAAGAAAAAATAAAAAGATGTTTGCTGAAATGTGAGGATCTTGTTCGGTTGTTTACAATGCTGAAATGTACTTAAAAAAAACCCAAAACAAAATAAAAAAAAGCCCAATCAAGACATTGGTAGATCTGTAGGCATTCTTTTAGAGTAGCGGTGCTTAGTAAGTTTGTGCTCTTCAACTTCATTAATGCAAATTTAAATGTAATCTGAAAATATGACTGTATATTTGATAAATATTGTGATATTGCGTTTTATTTTAATGTAATCCACTGTAATTCACTTAAAAGCTTTAAAGGAAACTAAGCAGCCAAAACAACCTGTTTGGTATTCTCGGTTCTCGTGATGTCATTTAACCATAATATTTTACACATATCTCTCTTTTCTGACTCTCATCCATTCAGAAGTTATGTAGAGTTAAGTGGTGATTTTTGAATAATGCATGATACAGGTCAGCCAATCAGAGTGTGATATGAGAGTTTATTTACATATCTCTGTCTTAAAGGCACACTAACAGAACAGCCTGTAAAAGTGAACGATGACTGCTTTTGATACACAAAACTATGTGCAGCTCAGGGACAAAATATTAAAAAAAAATGTAGAATGTGTTCCTTTAAATATGTAAACAGCGCTCACTTTGCAACATGCTGACATCACTTTTCATGTCCTGTCTAGAGTGTATGGCCGTTGGTGTGTGAGGGCGCTGAGTGTGGAATACAGTTATAGATGAAACTCCAGAGGTGGTGATTGGTGTGGCACAAGCTGGTTGTGTGTGTGTGAGTGAGTGTTTCAGCGTCTCCTGCCGTGCTCTTCACAGCACTCCCCCATCTAACAGTCTGCTCTCAGCTCCTTTCAAGAGAGAGTGCGTGAGAGAGAGAGAGAGAGAGAGAGTGTGTGAGGGAGTGAGGCTGGAGTGAGGCTGGAGTGTGGGCGAGTCTGATCTGCAATTAACGCTGGCTGTCAGAAGGAGAAGGCTGGCGTTTACAC
>JBBJLR010000019.1:989190-999902 GCA_037577145.1 Brachypetersius gabonensis
CTTCGGCAGAATTCAAATGAGCCATTTTAATCTAGATTAATCTAGATTAATTCCAAGATTACAGTGAGATTAATCTATATTAAAAATATTAATCTATGCCCACCATATATAAATGGAATCTTATTGGTGTATTTGTATGCTTTTTATTTGATAGACGACCACAAAGTATGCTTGTATACTTTTATATACTATAAAATGTAGGTGCCAAAAGTAGAAGGAGTAAGAAACCACAGTAAGAAACCTTTTCAGAGTATAATTCTTGAAAAAAAAAATTCCATTAATGAGATGTATAAGCACAAATAGGACTTTTAAAGTTAAATAAATCTCCACAAGTTTCTATAACAGTTAGGTTTTCATTAGAACTGTGTGTCCAGGCCGGTGTGTTGTCCTTGTGGTTCAAGTTTGCTGAATTGCATTGTGATTATGAAATATGGTTACTAGATTTCAGATATTCTCACAGGTATTAGTTCTATGACAGCTAAAGAAACCATCCTTATCTTACCACTGTTGCTGGCATATGAAATCGGATGAGATTTTATCAGCTCTCACCCTGACCACGTCACTGAGTTTTCAGACATTCCACAACTGCAGGCTGACGTCACCCAGAGCTAAAAGCATGTTTGGTACTTCAGGAACAAAAGTAAAGCTGTCAACTGGTTATGGGCGAGCCTGCTTTGTTTAACATCACATTCCAGAACGGCATGCTGCTCTTGAACACCAAACCTGTTGCTGAATCTGAGGAGCAAATAACACTACGTCACTGGAGTCTGATTGCATCACAGCCTTAAAAAGGCTGCCTAAGTCTCCTCGGGCTCAGAGATGTTTCCTTAATCAAATGTTAATGCTGAAGTGACACATGTATTTGACTGAAGTGACAGTAAATAGAATCACCAGTTCCAGTAGACTGAGCACAGAAGCATATTCCAAATATACACACAAGTTCCTTTGACTGTAAACTTTACTTTTATTTTTATGAACACCAACATGGTGTTGATTGACTCTGTAGATGAAGCTGTGTTATGGCTAAAGGTAGCCGGTGCATTGTTGTGGTTTTGGTCACAGTTCGGAGACTCTGCAGCAGTAGGTGTGGGGCCTCCAGCAGGTCCTGCGTCCCACAGAGAGCAGGAAGAGGGGTCTGCATCTGTGTTTTTCTCCCAGGCAGTACCTTCTGTGTTCCGGACCCACAAGAGGGATGTGGCCATTCCCAATGTCCTCTAAGGCTGAGGAAGGGAAGTGACCTAAGATGTGGTCTGCTTGACCTCCTAGTCAGAGACGAACCATGCTGAGTCAACTATGCTGATTTTCTGGGTTGGCTATGTCACTTGAGCTCCTTTCTGCTGCCTAAATGCTGTAACAACACTGTTTTAATTAGCTTTTGCTCCAATTTTTGCCTCTTTGGAGAAACAACGTAAGAAAATCAATTAATGCCCAATAGCTTGTGCTTAGAAGGCGGACAATTTCTGTTTACGCAAGACTGGAGAAATTAGCTGCGTGTCTGTTTAGAACGTACTATGCTAAATGACGTTGTCCCTCCCTAACCCCAAACACATGTCTGATCTGGCTGAGAAAGCTGCTGATATGGGCTTGGCACAGACACTATGTCACTTTTGACTGCCAGGGAGTTTTAAATGACCCTAATCCCCTCAATTTGCGAAGATGTAATTCCTGTAATGTATGACCCTAGTGATTTGTCCAGGCCTCCTGGAGGATGTTCAATTTTTTCCACTGTCTGCACTGCACTGATAGTGGGTTGCACACGTAAAATCTGGACCTGAGCACTTTTTGCTGAAAGATAAACAGATTGCAGTCATTTGAACACTACAGTAGAGGTTGCATCAGAGATGTTCACAAGTCATTTTTGTCAAGTATCAAGTCTTTGTGCTCTAGTCCAAGTCAAGTCTCAAGTCTTTGTGCTCGAGTCCAAGTCAAGTCACAAGTCTTTGAGTGGTAACGTTTACAAACGACGACTCTAAATGTGGGATGTTTGAACTGTAAATGTTGAGCTCTGAACGTTTAGAAGATATGCTAATTGTCCATGCCCCGAGATTACAATTGGCTGTTGCTAAGCAGGGGGGTGCTGTGGGCTGTGAAATGCCCTCACCAACGTGATTTGCCTAAAATGATCTTAAATCTAAATATTAAATATGAAAAATATATCTCCACTCTAAATGTGAAACTCCACCGTTTGATGGGGCTCGGTGACCCCTTTCCAACAACCCCTCGAAAACCGTTATAAGCTGAAAACTGTTCACCTCGGACAACAGTAATGGGACACCGGAGCGAGGTGAACGGTTTTCAGGTCGTTGGAAAGAGTGCGAGATATAAATAAATAATTCCATGAAATGATCATGGTTTACGAGTTATGATTCACGAGTCACAGCACCCGAGTCCGAGTCTCAAGTCATTGAGGGCAAGTCTGAAGTCAAGTCACAAGTCTTTGTTTGTGCGACTTAAGTGCGGCTCCCCATCTCTGGGTTGCATAGATTAGTAAACTAACATACCCATTGTTCAGTTAGGCAAGATAAAAGCCTAAGCCCAGCGGCAGAAGAAACATTGCATGTCAAGTGGGAAAGTTCAGAAAACACTTTTTGCTGAACACAAACCCAAAACACAAACTACACTGGTGAGAAAATACCAAATGAGGCGAAACCAGTTCCACTACAAACCACATAAAACCATGGTGACATAGAGCCTTCTAAACCAGACTATTTGTTTTGAGGACCGTCTGCTTCATCAGGGAAGCCCTGTTTAGCTAACTGCAAACTGATCTGATCTGTAGCACATTCAGTGTCTCTACCTGCCTCTGGATCCACAATCTCTTTTCTCTTATTTTCCTAGTCTAGTATTGTAAGTAAGTTATTTATACTCCACTCTCTGTGCAGTGCCAAGGTTTTATTGCTCCTTCTGTATCTTGTTTTTTCTTTGTATTTTTTCTCAGTTTCCCTTTTTTACAGTTAGATTAGCCATTAGCCTTAGCATGGCCATGCTATTATATTAAATTATTTTTGCCTTAGCAATAACTTTAGACAGTCTTTGCTTTTACTGCATGTACTGTTTGCCATAATTACTTGCCTGCTACGTCATACATGAGGCATTGGATGTTAACTTTTTTACTGTTAGTGTGAAAGGTAACATTTTAAATTTGCAGTGCAAAATCACATGATCTATGTCAGATATTTTTTTTGAATCACAAGTCGACTAGTAAAAATGACTGGGATTATGTATGACTGCTCCAGCTCTAATCTATCAGTTGTGCAGTTTTTGCTAATGGTACAAAGTTTTTATGGATTCTGTCCTGTAAAAAGGAGCGGTTTGTTTCCTCTCATTAAAGGCCACCCGATGCTATTAGGTTTCTGCGTGCTGTAGCCTGAGCATTGACTTTACTCTCATTGAACACAGATCAGTATGCGAAAGGGTCAGCCGTGGCCATCCGTCAATAGGTTTCCGCGACCCTACACCGGTGGTCAGGAGCTCATTGAGATACAGGCGGATGGATGAGAAGAGTAGGTTCGGGGGCCAATACGGCGCAGCTGACCTCTGCCATGTAAGGACAAGAAATGAAAGGCAGTACAGGGAGGTATCAGCTTTACTGGCATGACATCAGCCTCCCTATGGCCTCAAACAGGCACCAGTGTTTTTGAGCCAGGGAAAACATGACGCCACTCCCTCTGGGGAATAAAGGGCTGCAATTACGAAATCACAGTGCAGAAACTTTAACAATGAGAAGTGCTCTTGATGAATTCATTTTACAGCATTCAAATGCTTCCGATTACAGAAAAATGGGTCAGTGTGCAAATGCAGACAGTGGAGGTGGAAGATTAACCCTTAAACTGCAGGCTCTTTTATTTAGTCCTAATTATTTTATTTAGGAACTGCTTTAAATAAATCTGTTTCTGCTATGAAACAAGGTACTTGGTTAAATAGATACAGTATGAGAGTAGTTGGCTTGTAGGCCATCATACAAGCCATTTTTGTTTATTAATCACTGATCAGTTTTTCAGGTCACTCCTAGCTACCATTCTATGTCTCTTTACACACTTTTCTATTAATCATCCACTTCCATTACATCTTTTTTCTCCTGCATTCTCACCCTCTATGACATGCTTTGCTGATCCAGGTGAAACAGTAAACTGGGGACTGCTGGTATCTCAGCTGTTCTTGTTGCCGTACTTGGCCAGGGCCTCTCGCTCTCTGGGCACTTATCTGTCGTGCTGTCCTTCCCTGGCTCTTTGCTGAGCTCTTGACAGTGCTACAGCTGCCCCTACAACTCTGGCTTTGCCCACAATGAGAGTGTTGGGGTGTGGGAAGAGCAGACTAGCTACAGGCTATCAGGGACCATTGACCTCTCCATGCACAGAGGCATACTTTCATGGCAACTGTTGCAAGCTTTACAAAACATTGGCAAAAATCTTGTTCAGCATGATGAGAAATTGAAGCACACAACTGTTTTGGTTTGTTGTTAACTTTTCATGTCTTTTGCCATAATTATCATTATTAATATTTTGTAAATAATAACTTTTACAGTGCTGATAAAAAAAAAAAAGCCCTACAATATCTGCAATATGAGGTCCTGGATTGGATTATCTAGAATGAACAAATTATTCACTGTAATGATCTATTTGCATTCTTCTGGTTCTCTGATTTGACAGTGGTTCTCTGCTTTTGAATTCTAGATATGAATTGTATTATCATTTATTGATATATACACTATTTTGAATGTCTGGGGATAATTAAAAAGGTGTCACGGATAAGGGGCGTTTCTAAAACCTGCCCATTAACCGTAGTCTATGGTGTCCAGCACAGTTTGGTAGTTCCTCTCCTCAAACACACTGAATAAGCCTGACAATTAACAGGTGAGTTCAACCAAGTAAATGAGCTTAGCTGGGAAATCACCAAACTGCTGGACGCTGGGCTTCCAGGAGTTTTTTTTAAACGTTCACAGCATGTTAAGTAACAGTCAAGACAAACTAGCAGGCAAAACACAATCTTTTACTAATAGAACTGATTAGTAATGACAAACTTGGTGTTTGTTGGACAGTGCTGATCAGATTTGGAGTGGGTTAGAAATTTCAAACGGAGTTAGACTGAATGTTAGTAGCTAGATTGCACAAAGAAAAACACATAAACTACACTGTTGGTGCCCATTCATCACTATTGTTTCAGACCTGTCAAAGCTCAGCCTCTTAGCATTTTAATTTGGATATATATTGTTAAAAATTATCGCAACAGTCATTTAGGTATTTTAATTAATCTGTAAATTATTTATGTATTTTAATAAAAAGTAGTGCTCTGTAATGTATCATTGAACTGAAAATGATTTTTGCCAGTACTCTGAAAAGCTTGTCAACCTCATAACAATACATGTGAAAGATTGCTTTTTTGGTAAGAGTACGGCTCAGTCAGTGGCACTCCAGCAAGGTCTAACTGCCCTCCTCTCGTTTTGGCTGCGTTACTAGGCTTTGTATCACGCTTTATAACTCAGTGTTTCCTCTCTGTATCTCTATACCTGTTTTCTCTGTCAGTTGTGTCATACACTGTGAGGTTTTAGTAAATGTGTTCTTTGTATTCAAGGTCATTGTGTTCAGTGTATTCAATCTGTTTTTGCTCCCGCCAGCTGCTGTTCATGTTTGCTGGGCCCAAGGAGACTAAATTCTACAGTTTCTGCACAGAAACATGGATGTTTTATTGAAAGATAATTCTAAAATAGGGGCGTGTAGATCCTTTTTAAAGGTTTCAGTACGTACAGGTTTAGAGCAGTGCGTTTTCTAAGGAAGAGCCTCCATTGAAGGACGCATTGCATAAACAGAAACAGATGTTTATGTAAGAACACATCTATATTTTAAAATGAAAATTGTTACTCATGTGCTGCGCTGAATGGAAGCAGAAAAAAAGACGAGACACAGCAGAGCTCTTTTCAAATCCTCTCTGGATGCTGCGATGACACTTATCCTCCTTTCTGTATCGTTTCTAGTTTTTCATCAGGCAGTGCAAAATTGCCAGTGGTTTCAGCCATCCAAAAACTTAACACAAAATTCAAAACCAAGTGAACCCTTAATGAATTATACCATTTTAGCTTTTCAGGCTATAATGAACCAAATGGGTTGGTTAGATTTGCCAGTTGTTTTCTTTTTTTGTGGTTGTGGCCTGATAAAATTAAAGGGTACAGAGCCATTTTTGTTTTTGTTTAGCTGCCCCAACGAGACCTGCCTGGGTGGTTGTGGTTTGAACTGCTGTCAAGTTGTTTTGTCAAATCCAGAAGGTGAAAAGTCAAAAAGCTATTATTATTATTATTATTATTATTACTATTATTATTATTATTATTTGAAGAATTGATAAACTCACATGCATTTAGTCACATGCATTATTTCTTTTGGTCACTCATTCTCTTATTTTAATAACAGCACCCTGTTAGGTAGGGATTACACCAGCCATGAATTACTGTATGAATTATTCCAGGTTTTTTTTGGGTTTCCTATGTGTCTTAAACCCAAGCAGAACACCACATTGATGCTACCACATTCCAGAAGGACATATGTAGATTATAGGTCCAAATCTATGAGTTAAGATAATGAGACACATTGACTGATCAGCGAAATTACCAAATCTCAGACTGGTTCTCAGTGTGGGCTTGCAAGTGAAATGCCAAAGCAGGTACATGTGAACTCTAGCTGAAATGTGTGTCTGGTCCGTGGAAGAGTGAACTAAAATGGAAAGGGACAATCCGGACAGGTGTAATCCTTACCTGACAGGATTAATTCTGAGGTACACCTTGCCAAGTATTAGAAAATAAATAATGCAAGTGCCTTTTTTGTCTGGTGAGCATACCATTCTGCTGTTGTGTTTCTGTCATTGGATATCAATCTTTTATCTGATACCCCATTTGTGTGCATCTGGTGAGAGATTATTGTGCATCAATTTTTCTATAAAAAAAAAAAAATCTCATCAGTTCACAACCTTTCCTAGTTTGTGAGTCACAGGCTTCCACGCTTCCTGGGTTGCATAAACCTTTTATATAATGTAGCATTGTGGAACATAGCTACTATGAAGAGGATAGAAATGTCATAAAGGGAAGAGCATAGTATCAAATATTTATTCTAAGCCATTTGAAAGTTTTCCCGTAAAAAGCAGAAGTACCCACCAATAAGGGGGAGGGCAAAACTGCTGCAGAGTTACAAAAATAAAGCCTTTGCTCTGTGTCTGAACGTAGGGAAATAGCTCTGTTCTCTGATGTAACCACACTGGGTGTTTTTTCCAGTACGGTATGTCTTCCGAGGGAGAGATGGGGCATGATTCTAGTAGAGATTTCTAGTACCTCATGTGCATGGCTGTGTCATCTTTGTATTCTGTGATTTGTGTGTTTGTGTGTGCGTGTGTGTGGTGCAGGAGCGCATTAACGCGTGGCATCTCTAATATCCTCATGTGCTTCATTCCCCCAGGAGGAAGATGTCGATTCATCTGCGCTGTTTACCATTTCTGAGTTGGGATCTGGGCAACATCAAAAGGCTGCCATGCCACTTAACACAGCTCGCAGGCTGCCTTTGGGGGCAAGGGGGGCGGGGGCTTAGGTGGAGGCTGGCACTTCTCAAAGCTTCAGTGGGATTAGTTATCTCTAGTGACGACTCTCTCTCGCTGTTTCTGTCTCTCTGCCTCTCAGGTCCTGTCTTTCCCTCGTTCCCTTCTCTATGCTAATGGCTAGCCTTGCCAAACGAGCCAGGGACACATGCCATCACTTCACATGGCACGTCCAGAAGAATGCTTTCATGCAAACTTTGGTGAAAACGAAGTGTTGTTTGAGTGCAGGAATGCATGTTTGAGCTTGCGTTTTGTGTGTGAGAGACTGAGAAGAAAGGAAGGTCTTCATTTAAAGTATATTGTTTCAGCAATTCGCCTCAAGCAGGGATGATTCATTTATTGACAGATTCATAAAAGGCTTTGAAATATCCGAGATTGAGTGCCAAACATTCTGCGTCTTCTTTCAGCTCAACCCATAGTGTTCACCAGTTTAGGAAAAATACTAACAGGACAGAAGTTTGAAAAAGTTAGAAAAAATATCCTTGAAGTGTTCCTTGAAGGTGATCCTTAAAATACAACACCATCTTCAGCGTCAAGACCTCAGATCATTACATTGGCCTACTGTCATGATGAATTTTGGAGACGAAATCGTTTCAGAACTCACAGTTCTTTCTTGACTACGAGGCACTGTGATGGAGTTGAGAGCTGGTGAAAGCTTGGCCTTTTTTGAATAAACAGTCAGACGTTGCACAGTTTTGCACAGCTCTTGAGATAAACCTAACTAATTTTAAGCATCAGTTTGTTTTATAACATAATGTACAAAACAATGCAATCTCATTTGAAACGACCTTAAATTAATCAGTATAGTATCTACATTGTTTTGTGGTTTGAAATTAAGTTCAATTGTTACAGTTTTAAGTTAAGTTTTGCGGCTCATAGCTTCACTCACTACATGTTGTCTTTCCAAACAGACATGCATTTATCCACAAAAAATCCTAAATGCTCTACAATTAGCATTAGCAAAAAAAATCCACCAGGAGTATGGCCTCCCTGCATGAAATAGATCTGCTTGGTGAGGGTCATCGCTTTATCCTTGAGAAACTGAGAATCCATTCATCGGCTCGGCTTGGAAACCTGACTGACGCAAATGGATCACTGGGAATTGAAGCGTCCCAGCAGTAATTATGTTACAACGCTTCTACCACACACAACTGTGGGGCGGTGGAGCAATGGTGGCACATCTCTTGTTCCATAGCAAGTTTTTTTTTTTTTTTAAATCTCATGCCCTTTTTATTGCCATACAGAGGCATACGTGCGCACTCACACATACACAAATGTACATGATCCTTATCTTGGACTATATTTTAACAATCTAATATCAGTTCTGTTCTACCAGACAAATCTCAATCTAGAGGTTGTGAGTGGCTGTGGCATTTACCATACCCAATAGCGGAGCATGCATAAAGCGTTTTTACAGACAGTGCCAACTGTGCAGACGAGATCCAGATGGCAAATATCCTGATGTCCTGATGTCCACAGCCCCTTTCAGAAAAGCCTTCTGCAGCTCTTCACTTTATTTCTGCCTTCCAGAGTTTAAGCTGAAGCCAAATAGCATGACGTAACACACAAACCCTGAACCAGATCCATGTAGGACTGTCCACAGGTACTTCTACTACGGCATATGATTCTAGTGATTAGTTTCCTTCCTTTTAGGTATCACTTAGGTAGTGTTTTGTATTGTTGGAGTAAATTCTTATATATATGGAAGTCTCAGTGACAGGACTCAGGGTCATAATGAATGATTGAGGCATAGGGAGTTTTTGAGCGCAGAAGCCTTGCTGACTTTTCCTCTGTGGCTTTTTCAACGCCGTCCCGGAGGCGTCTAGTCTTGTCAAAGTCACCTTGCGGAGTCCTCCCTCCCTGGCTCTCGTCCTTGCAGGGGTCCGTGATTGATTGTACCGATGACTATTGTGGAGCGGTCTTGCTCTTTTTCAGTCTGTTCTATTTGGTGTATCTAATATCTGTTTCTGTTATATTAAAGGGGGATTCCATAAATGTTTCAAAGTGTCTGCATTAAACAATGCGGTTTGTTGTGGTTTGTTGTGAAAAGCGTTGTTATAGAGAAACTGTGCCATTTGTGCATGTGAAGAACCAGATGTCAAATGTGTCTATGTCCAATCCATTCAGGGTGGAGGAGTACATTCAGAGCAGTATTGGCATCACATATTATGTTGATGATTTCATTGGTCATTTTAACTAGTACTTAGATACTTAGATACTTGCTGTTGTAGATATTGTGATCTCTGAAGTTTCTCTACACAATATTATATTAAGCCACTTTGAATTACTCGTTTTGCTTTTCAGCAATTGAATTAGGCGGATGTTTAGTGGAATTCCCCATTTTGTGTTCACGAGTCTCAATACACTGCTCTTCTTTAAGTCACTAATGTCGCTTCAAGCTTAAATGCATGCATTTACTCTCTGTGTCCATTTTTATCCTCTAAGTGACCAGGTTTGACAATGAAATATGTAATGTATAATAGCGTAATGTTGTTAACACCTGGGGCATGTACAAACAATTGCAAACCAATGGAACAATAGTCCAGATTTCTTGTTTTTTGTTTGGTCTTCTATAAAGTTACTATAAAGTTTGAGACTTTACCTTTACTTATCATCTAATTGACAGCTTGTTGCATTTGTATCACAGATTCTCAAAGATTTATCTTCTACTAATGCTATATGCTTCATAACCATCAGCTGTCATGCTGTTGAAGAGTGTCTGGAGCTTCTCCATCTGGGGAGTAGTGAATGTGGTGATGGTATTCTGAAGGTGACAAGTGGCTTTGTCTCCTGCTCTGTGGCTCCTCCCTGCATGAGGTTAGCTGTGTGCTAGCAGGATAGGTGATTAAACCCGCATTGATCTGGCTTGGGATTACAGTGTGGTCAGTGGAGAGTTGGAGAGAGCTTGGTGCCAGAGATTAACTACTTGCTACTTACCTTCTCAGCTGTTTTAGTGACCAGTGCTGGCTGTACTTGGCCCAAACAGCACATTCACATGTCTTTCTCTCTCTCTCTCACACACACACACACACACACTTACTCACACACACACAGTCACATGCAGTCTCTCTCTCTCTCTCTCTCTCTCTCTCTCTCTCTCTCTCTCTCTCTCTCTCTCTCTCTCTCTCCCTCCCTCTCTC
>JBBJLR010000019.1:1025838-1040105 GCA_037577145.1 Brachypetersius gabonensis
CACACACACACACACACACACACACACACACACACACACACACACACACACACACACACACACACACACACCTACCTTTTTGGAAGTCATCTGGTGCAAATGCCAGCCCCAAAACCATGGGTATCATTGTGAATTTGCTGGGCCATTTCAGCTATAACAGCCTCCATTCTTCTGGAAGGGCCTTCCACAAAAATGTGCCCTTTTAGGCAAAAGAGAATTTGTGAGGTCGACCAGTGATGTTGGATAAGAAGGCTTGGCTCACAACTGACACTATAATGTATCCCAAAGGTATTCACTAGGGTTGAGGTCAGGGCTCTGTGCAGGCCACTGGAGCTCCTCCACAGTAAACTTGTCCATGTCTTTATGTCTTTGTAGACCTTGTTCTCTGCACAACAGGACAGTTAGGCTGAAATAGAAAAGGGCCATGTAAGCTTGAGACTCATAGTTGTCTAAAATACCTTTGTATTCATCAGGGTCTAAACCCTTAAAACAACCCAGTTATCCCTCTGCCATCAAAGCTTACTGTTGATACTATGCCAGCAGATAGGTAGGGTTCTCCTGGCATTTTCCATACTCATATTTGCCACTTACAGATTGTGATTGAATTTATCATGATGATTCTGCCCCTAAGAAAAAAGCATGATTGTGTATCTCACATACATAGTTAATAAGATGTCTTATGATAAACACATGCACCAAGTATTGAATACATTTGTTCTTGACACATTTTACACAATGCTCGAATCCATGTGACAGTATTATCCACACCAAGGAATTGTGAAAGCCCATCAGCATTTACAAACGTTACCCAACATACCTCACCCACACAATCTCTCCCGTTTTCTCTTCGGTGGGAATGAGGAGGGTTTATTTTTAACTCCCTGACGCTCTAGTTCATGCCCTGCAATGATTACTTTTTTTTCCCCAGACCTACACAGCTTCCTGCTCTCCATCCGAAATCTCTCCACAACCATTACCAGCTTCAGCATCTATCTAGACCAGCATCACAGAAGAGAGTATACAAGAGAAGAGAGCAAGCATCGACAGACCATTCTGAGATATCATCTCAAGTTAACACCACAAGTTGCTCACTTGGAGCTCAGAGAAAAAATATAGTTATGAAAAGGTCAACGTTTTCATTCCTAGCATACAATTAGATGAGAAACGCTAATATAATTACTGTATTTCTGGCATAGCAGGTCATCACAGTGACCTTATCAGCTTCTGCAAGAAGTTAGAAGAGAATAAAAAAGTTTCGCATACAGTACATGACTCATAGCTTTACTTCTTCGTATTTCTCATGCTCAATATATCTTATAGATAAAGCTCTTCTAAAGATACCTTTTTGTATTGACCCAAAACTTTTGTACTTCCAACACATCAATAATCTAACCTATATGTCTTTTATAATGTTATGAAGGAATTTATGGTCTAACTCTTGAAATGCATACAGTGGAATCTATTCTGCATGTCATAGACCTCCCTCTCATAAATTCATTTACTGTTGGAAAAAAGTTTGGAAATCAGTCACTACTCCCTCAGAACTGTGTGTTTAGTCTTAGTTTTAGTGGAAAACAACAGCATCATTCTAATTAATCTTTCCAATGTCTCTGAAATCAGCCATGAATATGGGGATGTGGTCTGGATTCTGATCCCTTGCCCATGTTTCTCCTGCTTTTTATATAACTGAGGCCATGCATCTTGTTTTGGTACATTTTTTCAACACAGTGTAGCATCAGCCTGGGCTGGCATGGGAATGCTGCACTCTATATTGCTTTCTCAATAAAAAAGTGATTAAATTGAACTGCGAAACAGGAGTGTGGGTTGGCTTTCTCCACTGTCAGTCAGTGTCCTGTGGGCTGCAACATCAGGACATTTCTTTGTCAGTATGTGGGTGTGTGCTCCTCACTGTCCTGCTCTGCAGGTGAAATGAAGCGCCAGCCTGGGTCAGCAGCCTTGTGCATGCTGAGCAGCAGTCAGGCAGAACAATGTCACAGAATAGCTGGACTTTTCCTGCTTAGCTGCTGAAATGTCCATCTCCAACGCTCAAGCCCAGTCCTCACATTACATCTCAACAGAACCCAGTAGGACCTGACAATTCAGACATCACATCTCAAAACTGTGTCTGACTCAGGTCGTGTTTAGATTTGTCATTTAGAATTAGAATCTTCCTGTCTCCCAGCTTTGATGGATGTGGGTCTTCACCTGTGTGTTTCTATCTACTTTATTCTTGAAGTACTTTTGTTAGGCCTTTTGAAACTACTTATATTTGACACAAGTGAATTGTTTAAAATGTATGAATAATGTTAAATAGTGTATTTGAAAAAAGTTGCAACAGACTTTGTTCACGTTCTGACAAAACTGTGTCAGGTTGGCCCAGAATGCTGGGCTACAGTCGGGTTCAGACAGAATTTTGTTAGGCTGTGGTCGGGTTCAGAGTATTTTGTCAGGCTACAACTGTGTTAGTCAGATTTATTTCACAGAAAGTACAGCATTTTGAGCCAGTCAGTTTGGTCTATTTTTTTTGGATTACAGCATGCACTATTGTTAAACTTCAGAACACTTACAGCCCTCAGTTTGGCAATAGCCCCTCTTGTATGGTTTGATTACATGTGCTGCTGGGTAATTTGAAGTGTGGCATGGTGTGTGCTGCGCTGTGCGGATCAGTTTGTCATTGCCATGGCTGTGTGCAATTGCAGTGAGAACAGGCATAGAGAGAGCAAGACTAATGACAGCTGGGAGGAAGCAGGTCTCACTGGGTGTGGGGATAAAGAGGCAAACAGTGCATGCTGCTGTCTCGCCATGCTCAGCTTACTGCTCTCTCAGGACCACTCAGGTACACAACCCACCTCTCCACCACTCTACAATCCATTGCCTTAGCCAGAACTGGTGCCTTTATCATTCCTCCTCTCCAGGGTCTTTCAGAAAGGACAAATCTACCTGTAGCTGTTCTGTTTGAGCGGAATAGCTCTATCTGTTGAACATTTCAATAAGCAGTGTGTGGCTGGTGTATACAATGCAATTCATAGATATTTAGACAGTGACACAGTTTGGCTCTGTACTTTAGCACACTAGATTTTGAATGAAAAGTGAGGATGGGTTTCTTAAGCTGCAGGCTTATAAAGCTTTTATCCAATATGTAAGCTGTGTAGTTATGAAAATGGGTTTTTGAAGTTCTTTAAGAGGTTAAATATGTGGTTGCTTTCCGCTCAGACCTCGGCCTGAAAGTGAATACACTTTCCCTTTTTGTACCTCAACCTGATTGGGCTATTGCAACACTCCACCAAAACAACCCACAGATTTAGCTCACTATAAAAGAATTAAATGGATTAAACATGATAAAAATACAAACTCTACCTCAATCAAGCCCACAAAGGTCTGTTTAATCACCACTTTAAAGTCCAGTTATTATTTTTAGTTGATATATTGCAGTTGTGGTTAAACAGTCCTAAAACCTGTTGCACCCCCTTTAAGCACCTCCTTATACCTATATCCCTATGTTTTGTGATCCATATATAATGGTCCCCTGAACTGGTGGAACATTCTATAAAAAGAGTTGTGATTTCTATAAATTAAGTCCAATATAGGTGCTTAACCTCATACTCTTCCATGTCAGATCAAAACCTGTGACTTTGTCTTTTTTCTAACACAGTATCCATAGTGCAACTGTAATATCCAAAAAGTGTGACTTTGATTGCTTTCTGGGACCGTTTGTGTATACTTTGGATAATGAATCACTATAAATTCCCATAAATTAAATGAAGAGAAATGAGAGATGATTTGTGTTGTGTTGGAGGACATAATTGGGCGCTGTAATCACCTGTAATGTGGGACATGTGACATTACTCCCACTCCATTGGAGCTGACCCAGGGGCTGTGTGCTTTCAGAGACACTGTATAGCTCATTGGATTATATTGCATTATACCATTCGAAATGAGGCTTGCCGCAAGCTGTGACCAATTAAAGTTGAACAAAGCCAGCTCATCTGCTCAGCTCTGCTTAGTAGGTCAGTGAAATTGGCGGAAGTGAGCACACACATGCGCACACACGCGCACACATACGCTCGACACACACACACACACACACACACACACACACACACACACACACACACACACACACACACACCCTTCGACTCCTTTTAGCTCAAGGCACTGCTTCTCTGAGCTGCAGCTTTGGCATCTTTGTACGTTTTGCCATGTGCAGTGCCATCCTGCTCCATGTAAGAGCACATTACCACGCTTCTGCACACTTCCATCCTGTCATTTTCAAATCATAAAGACAGTTCTGGTCTTTGCATCACCATACATTACATGTTAAACAGGAGGGTGCCAGGGAACCAAGATCCATTCCCTCACACAGTATGATGTGGATGACAGAAGAGCTATTAATTGAACAAAATACTAGGATTCCAGTTATATTGCTGAATATTGTATTTGTGATATGCAGCTGATGGTGAAAGTGCTCACAATACACAGTAATAAATATTGTGATTGGTTAGAGAGGAGTGTGGATTAAACGGTTACAGAAAATTAGTGAGTGAGTGGCTGATGGCCACATTTCATGCTGTGGGCAATCAGTATTGCAATATCCAATATTTTGATAATGTTCAATATACTGTGCATGCCTACTCTGCACGGTGTACTACTATCGTTTTTGCTGTATGTACTATAGCAGGCAATATGGTCCTTCCCAGCAGAGCCTGAAGCATGACAATAGGTCATCTCTGTATGGCTTGGGTTACTACAGGAGTGATGCATGAGTTGCTGTAGTGCACCAGAAGGCTCGTGTTACAGCAGCAGCAGTTACAGGACAGAGTGATGAGGGAGAGCTGCTCAGAAGCATTGGAGCTGCTGTTTCACTAATGACTCTGATTGCACAGGCCGAGGAGCCACTGCTGTGCTCCAGCAGCTGACCTGTCTAACCTGAGAATGGCTGCTGCACTAGCGCTGGCTAATAGAGATGGTAAACCGACCTGATGTAGTTCCAGCCTCATGGTCCAGTTTTAATCATTTTGATTAAACTTTTCTCCTTTTTACCCATCTTAGAATTTCATGTAATTTCTTATAGCTTATTCCCAATTTCTAGTAGGCCTTTCCTTTATTACACACAGCCACATTTCACAGATTGAAGGCTGGTAAATAATTACTCCTGGCAAATCCTTTTTTTAGATTTGGAGCTCAATATGGAGCTTTTCTCTATTCAAAAATATGTTTTTCCTGCTCTCCCAGTGAGAGGACCTGCTGGCCAGGAACAGAAAACTTTGCACACAGAACTCAAATTTGAATCCAACTCGAGGGCTTTTTTTTTTGGCTATCCATAATGTTGAATTTTGATCGCAAGGTCACAATATCTCACAGTATACCGCAACATGATGCGATTTCATGGACGTTGCAAGAAACTGTGGAGGAGGTTGGAGGGTGAAAACGCCACATCTGTTTTTCCAAACTGCCAATAATGACTCAATTATGAATGTTAACCTCATGGAACTTAAGCTTATTGTTAATCTTAAGTCTTTTCTTTCGTAATTGAAAAGAATGAATTTAGCCAAAGTTTCTGGACTTTCTAAGCATTGTTTCCCACACTTGTCTACCAGGTGACCTTCACAAAGAGGAAGTTTGGCTTGATGAAGAAGGCCTATGAGCTGAGCGTCCTGTGCGACTGTGAGATTGCTCTGATCATATTCAACAGCTCCAACAAACTCTTTCAGTACGCCAGCACCGACATGGACAAAGTCCTGCTCAAATACACAGAGTACAACGAGCCCCATGAGAGCAGGACCAACTCTGACATTGTGGAGGTGAGTGGGGTTTTTCACTGCTGTTTTTAGACCGACTAATAGCAACTTGGAAAATGGAAATGTGTGAGGATGTGGTTCATCTGCTGTTCTCAGGTTGACTAAATATTTGATTCAATTTTCAGATACCGTACAGAAGACTTCCAACTCTTTATGAGGACATGTATTTTAGAGTGTAGCTCTCACGTTAATGTCTGATTGCTTCAAATAGAAAATTGTTTGCTTGCAAACACAGATCAATATTTTTTTACCTCTGCAAAATAGATTTATTTCAGTATATGCTATTATAGCCTTAGTATAATCTTGAGAAGTAGCACTGTACACTCAGTATGCTATAGGGAAATTCATTATTACATTGATAAGAATGGAATTCGCCTGACTCAGTTCATTGGTCAGCTTAATTCACTCATGGAAGGTATGTGCTGTCCAGACTAGTTGTATACCTACGAATATTATGTAGAATGAATTTTTCAGAGTCAAGAAAAATGGTGACAGAATAATGGTGACTCCACTCTCTCAAAGAAGTTGTACAATGAATTATTAGCAGTAAGATGCTTTTATTGTTTTAATGTAACCTCAGAGCCGCAGTTGGTATTAGCCTTAAGGTTTTCAAAATGGACTACTTGCAGACGTAAAGAGGCCATGTGACGTCTGACCGGTGGGTAACCGTTTCCGTCTCATCCTCATTGTGATAGGGCTCCAGGACGTCTGCAGGACCTGATAAAGTTGTGCCCAGCTTCAGTTGGGCAACTGACAAAGAGCACAGGTCACGAAGCAGCTCCAGTGTTGCCAAGCATGCAGTATGAAGGCTTTAGTTCCTCTAATTCCTTTTTGTCCCTTTATTTCAAACTTATTCATTTCCTAATTTGTATAGTGTAGGTGTTTCATGCAAGAGTGTTTACTCATGACAAGCCGACCCAGCTGGTCCTCAGATTGCAGAATGCAAACCATAAGCATTCTACAGTAGTGCTTATTACAGAGGGGTAGATTTGCCAAGTGTGCACTGTCCTCATTTGTCAAAGCAACATTCCAGTTTTGTAGGCCAAGACCATTGGCGAGTGAAGAAGAACAGGGCCGAGTGTGGCTTCCAAATTTTCCCTTTGACGCAGTTGAGGTTTCTTGCTGTGTCCGAAAAGCCCTTCTCTGTAGCTAACGTCCACACCTTCGGACTAAATGAAAAGCAAACATGCTGATACAGTAATGATAATAACAATAGAAAGGGGCTTGTTTGTTTTGTAAACCAATCGCCGAGTCAGACACAAATTTGTTCTTTTCTCTGCTCTGGCTGAGACATTTTTATTAAACACTTTCAACCTCAGTCCAGCTTTCCCGCACAGCCGTTACAGATTCTTGATTCCTTTGGCCCAGGTTGCCTCAAACACTCTTTGTTCTTGGGCCCGTATTTGACAACAAGAACTTAATAGCTCAATAACGTGACGTAGGAAGGTCTGTGATCCTAACTAAAAGCGTCTCACTTAAAGAGAGAAGGGCTAAAATGGCATAAAAGGAGTCAGCTGTAGCAGTGTTATCTTTTATTTATGCTGATGCTGCTGCTAGTGAATTACCTGCTCAGCAGAGCTGCAAAAGAACGCAAGCTGTCTGCAAGGCCTTGGCTTTCCATCAGGGGCCTTCTTCTGGCCAGGCCCTCCCCAGCATAGTGCAGGCCCTCACCTGCATTAAAAATGAATAGGCCCACTCTTCTCTCCTTATGTAACTGCCACACCATCACAGTCATGCCTTTTCTTTACCTTTTTCTTTTTCCTTTTGATGAAGATGCTGCAAAACCATGCTAAGAACACTTTTAATACAGTAGTTAGAGGAAAAAAAGTCTATTTTACAGTTTTTCCTCTCAAAATCTTCCAAAGTGCAAACTGCAGTAACCATCTCTCCTCTTCTAGGAAGACATTACACTAGTTATTGCAACATTGCTGGGAGGATTTGTTTGCGTTCAGCCTCAAGAGCATTAATGAGGTAACATGCTGATGTTGGATTATTAGTTCTGTATTCAAAATGACACTCCAACTCACCCCAAATGTTTTGGGTTTTGCTCTCAAAAAATGCACATATCCAAAACCCAATCCTTGGGGGCCTTGGCATCATGCTTGATGACCCTAGGCTCATGTGCATCACATTCTTTTACCAGTGGTATTCTATGGAGATTAAGCTTTTGTGCATAAAAGAATATTTGTGTTAATGGTGGGCACACCTTCAGGTAGCTGACACAACTTTTAAATGTCGGTATAGCTAACCGATAATACAAGCTTATTTTCAAAATTGTTGTTAATTTATCTCCCATAAAACATCTGCTGAGAGAAACTGCTGCTGTAAAACTACAGAAGAAAACCATTTTGTAAATATTTTTCACCGGAATATCAGGTGACCAAAAGAGCAATTGTAGGCACATTGGCGCTATAGGTTGAGGTCCTCTGTGGCTGATGGAGTGGCATCTAAAGCACACAAAGGCAGCAAAGTGTCAAACAGTGAGGCCAAACACATAAGCGGGTGGCATAGGAGAGCTATTTCCCACGTCAGCCCTGCAGCAGCTCCAGGGGAGCCTGGCCCAATGCAAGAAAGTGACCAACAAAGCGGCCCTTGTCCCTGCTCAGCAGGCCTGCATCTGTGCATGGCCATCCAGATCCCCCTCAGCCTTGCTGCCTTTGTGGCCAGGGTTCAGAAGTGAAGAAGCAGAGCAGAAATAAGCCACCTAAAGCCCACACTCTCTTTTCCCAGCCCAGGGCACAACACCATGCTGATGCCAAGGAACAGGGTCATAAAGTAATCCAGGCTTTCCGTCAGCAGGGGTGAAATCTTCGATTGTGGCTGTGATATGCACACATAACTCCTTAAGACTCCATTAAGATGTGATACATAGAGCCGTGTAAGAGTATCGGTGTACATTGATCAGGCCATAAGATAGCAGCGCTTTTTATACTGACTAAATCTTTTTAAAGAGCAACAGCAGGCAGACTTCAGAAAAACGTTGCCTTCTGATACTTCATAATCTGTTCTTTTGATAATTTATACAAATAGATATGGTTCTGTCTTTTCAGGTCTTTATGGACTTAATTGTTAATACCACACTATAGTGTTTCTGTTCATACCCACCCGCAAAATCTAGTGCATTCTTGCCCGCATTTGCCAACCTCACCTCATACTGACTTGCATCAGCCTACTTATGGCCCCTGCCTGCATGTAGCCTTTGTCACGTAGTTCATGCCCACCAAACCCTGCAACATGGCGCAACAGCTCCAACTGTGGAAACAAATGTTTGACAGTTGGAAAATACACTTAAATATTTGGTGTATTTTTAAGTTAAACAAAATTGCTCATGGCACCAAACAGTGAATGTCCCATGATGTCATGGTGTCAACAAGGCAAGCACATGACAGCACAGCTTGGTTTCACTATTCTTATCGCTATTTTTTATGTTTGTATCGCTATTTTTATGTTTTATGTTTGTATCAGCATTACATCATTGGCTAATTACGCTACAAGTCAGCTAAATTTAATTAAGGCCAAAATAGATTGTGTGCATGTTATTTAGTGTTATAGCTTTATTATTTGTATCTGTATTATGTGATGGCACAATTTGCTTAACCTGCATGTTAGCTTTCTTAAAATGAATTTGCACTGTGTTTTTTCTGATCACCTGCACAGACCTTTCGGGTAATGTTATATGCTGCTGGATGTGACATTAGCAGTCATGGCTTAAAACCCCTAATACAATTTAATTATGTAGCTTGTTAATATGTAACTGGTTAAGCGACATTACTCTAGAAATAGACTGTAGCTAGCTAGCAGTTTTTCCTACAATGCTATGGTTTCCTTAGTTTGTGCTAGTGCTTGCTTAGCTGCAGTTTTTGTTACGGTTGATTGGACAATGTGCTTTTGTGTTTGATCTCTTCATGATCATGATCAGGTGACAGTTAACCTAGAACCCTGAAGGCATGTCAAAGGGTCAGTGAAATTTTATTTTTCATAAAGGGCTTTGAAGAAATATACAACACACAGGAGGAAGAAGAGAACCTGCTTATGTCTGGCTGCCTGTGTAAAAACTGCAGGCTTGTTTCTCTTCTGAGTGTTCCAGTGTTGTGTATCCACGCTATCCGATTTGGCTATGCGCTTGGCTCATCCTAATGGACGTGAAAGGCTCTGAATGAGTATTTAATGGATGAATTCTCCCCATTCCTCCCTCCCTCCCTCCCTCTCTCTCTTCTGGTGAAATGTGCTTCACATGGAGGCACTTAGACTTACACTTATCTAAATTAAACAATTGCATTAAACTCCTAAACGCCACCCAAAACAGTTTGTGCTCTCATTTGCCCATTTTCTTTCACTCTGTGCTTCCATTGGGTGGCGAAGGCTTACTGTTCCACGTGAGAAGCCAAATCAAAGGTCACATTCCTCCTCGCCGCCACCATCTGTAGATAAAGGCTTGGCCTTGTAGTGGGGCAGAACAGATGCCGCACTTTCCACAGATGGATGTACGCCTGGGGCACAGTTTGATAACCAAGTGTGGGGCTATGGTCTTCATCTCAAGCCCGGCTTCTTGCAGTTAGCACCAGAGCCCTATACTCCGATTGCCAGGCAAGGGAGGGGTAGAGAAAGTCTATCTATGTGAGCTTTTCAGGATGCTTGTGTATGTATGTGTGTGGCCTGCGCGCGGCAGTTCAACTTCAATAACACTCCAGGCGACAGGTGAAGCGTTGCGTGAAATCTCCCTTTGTGGATCCTGTCCACTTCTCCGTCTGATTAAAAGTGGCCGCGATCCCATCTGCGTCTCCCTTTTCAAAGGCCTCTGGTCTGAAGCGAACCCTTTTATTTACTGAATAGCAGCGCAGGGTTGATGGAGCGTTTCCTCCGAGGTTACAGCTCCCATTCAGGGATCTCACAGGGGTCTTAAAGAACCACTGGTGTTCTGCTATATCAGGTCTCCACCAGCATGCTCTGTCCTTGCCTTCACCTTCCATGCTGGCGGCGGAACATGTAAGAAAGTGGGCCTGAAAAAAGTGTGCCGAGAGAGATATTTGCCCAGAAATCCCTTTTTAATAACATACTTTTGCTAGAGAAAGAGAAAATTATCAGACTAAAGAAACTTGAGAATGCAGGTTTTGGAGCCTTTTTGCACATTTTCATAACCGTAATTAGCACTACTAGTAAAGCAATAACATGAGCTTAGCAGAACAGCTTAGATGCAGAAATTTACAAACACTAATATTTACCCTTAGTGTGCTAGAAAGAAAATGCACCGAAGGAACAGAGGCTAATAAGCGACAGTCAGAATCATAGACTGGTGTCTGCGGTCTCCCCACTCTGTAGAAAGACCCCTACAGTTCCTGTTCCTCTTCCTGTGTGTTTTCAAATTCAATTTTATTTGTGCTGCAAATGAAAAAGCTGCTGCAGGTAATTAAAATAATTCAATGATCCTCACTCTTCTTCCTCTCTGACTGGAGGTAATGAAATCTTCCCAGAGACGCTCTAGGAGCTTACTCTCTTATTCCAAACACAGAGGCACAGTGTGGAGAAGACTCCTTGAAATCAGATATCAACTTCACAGTATGTATGTGGCGTCTACACATCCCCTTACATACCCCACGCCAATCCATTGAGTCTCTGTGACACTCCCCACGGTGTTACAGCTCTGTGTTGGTAGATCATTCCCGTTACCCAAATTATCATGCTTTGAACAGATTAGTAGATGCGGAGAATTCTGTCGAATATTTGGAGAGCTGTTTTGTTTTTGCTTTAGCAATTGCTTGCTTTCATTTGATGAAGGGGTAAGTGCAAAAGACAGAACTGGCATGCATACTTGAATAACGCCACCTACCATTTAAAGTTATTCCCCTGAGTATATTGATAGTTTTGTAGCCTACTTTGTCCGTAGCAAAAGATGTGCTTCATTAAATTTTATTGATTGATTTGAAGTCCTGTAAGAGACCTAGCAGAGCTAGCTTGTTTGTGCAATGCAGGTTGACATTTAGGATCACTTTGGCTGGTGTTTGGCGTCTTCTGTCGATTAGAGTAGTAAACAAATCAGAAGCAAATGCGGCATCTGTTTTTTGAAGGTCATGCAAGACCGGCTTTGTAACATGTGGTTTAGAGAAACAAATGTTTTATTTCCTCTGCAGAGCAAATATTCAAAAGAAGAGTTGTGTATGTTAAAAAAGGGAAAATATACCTCACTGTAACTGAACTGCCTCACAGAGTAATGATAGATGAGTTATAGGAACTTGTTTTTTCCTGTTCAGTTTTCTAAGGTGTTGAAAAGAAAATGGCTGTCTGTCCCTTAAGGACGTGCTTTTGAGCACATCTAATGGTGAAAAACTAAAATGAGCAGGATATGTAAATCTTGACCATTTTGAAATGCCAGCCATCCCTTTCTCTTCCCTTCCATGAGATTCCAGTTTTGTTCCACGTGAATCGAACCATTGTCTTTGCACAAAGCGTGGAAAAAAGGTCTTTCGGTCCCTTCGCTCGAGTCTGAAGTCGAGCATTTGAGCTGGCATATAAGCAGCTACATATTATACATATTAATTTAGAAAGCCATGCCAGTCCACAAAAGCTCAGCAATAATGAACTGGATTTGAGAGTGAAGCTGCGAACATGGTATAGCAAAGAATGAGTGTTTAGGGGAGGTTGGGAGGAGGAAGGAAATGGGCTTGAGTTGTATGTCTGGGGTGGGGAGATATTTCTGATAAGGGACTCTCGTTCATCACCCTGGTCTCGAGGGAAGACGAGTGTGTGGGTAGGGTTTATAGCTGATGTCATGTAGCCTCAGGGGATTTTTTAAAAAGTTGACCACTGCTCATGAGGAGGCCCAAGCACTCCTGCTTAATTTTCTGCAGAAATACCACAAGTGTTAGGTCATCTCTGCTTCTTTGGTCTGAGAGAGGTGCCAGTGTGAACTCCCTTCCCTATGTGTCACTTAAGACACTCATAAATCTCCCATCAATGCGTATCAGCATTGAAGATAAAGTAAGCGGAGGCATGAAATTGGGGACTTAATACAAGTTTACATGTTTTTTGGTAAATTCTTTGCAACAATACTTTTGAAGTCTAGCCTGTGTTTTTGTTTATTTACATGATTCAAAACAAAAATGGTCTATAAGGCTTTACAGTATTCATATGATACAGTCATTCTGAAATATTGCAGTACACCACAGGAAGTGCTGGGGGCTTTTAATGCTTTGTTGGATCATAAAAGAAGAAACTGCTTTATGCACAAACGCAGCTTTCAGTGATGCTGGCGCTGTGGTGAGGACAAGGGGGTAATGGGTTGAATAGTGGCGCTGTTTAGTAACAGTATACATGTAACTTGATACAGAAATGGTAATAGCCCTATTTCTATAATGTGATTACTGTCTTTTTCTGTAACTGTAACTGAATACTATTACTAGAGAGATTAAATTGCACACCAAAAACGATTTTTTCCTACTGTTATCTTTGTTGTCTCTATGGTTGGCATAGCATCACCCAAGCTGACCAGACCATTGCTTTTTTTAGCAATTTCCTTTTTCTTGAAAGGTTAATGTGTGTACTGTTAGCATTTCCCAAAGCAGCTAAAATTGGACTGTGGACATCCAGGTTATATACAGAAAGTTACTCCAGAAAATGTTTTTCAAAATTGGCAGTAGATTATCAAATGGCACACTTTTTTGCAAAAAGCAAATAAGATCTTTCTTACACAAGAAGCAAGTTGTCCCCAGACTTTTGATGGGTGGTGGATGTTTATAGGGGGATAGAAACAGAATTGTTTGTGCTGTCAATCACAGTGGGCACAGTGATTAAGACCCCCACTCCGTCTTAATGAATGCAAATTGGCACATCTGCTTCTGTGAGCTAGCTGGCCAGACTGTTCAATTAGCGTGATTGATCAATTATCCATCTTCTGGTGACGGGGAGGAGAGAGGGTAGGAAGAGATGAAAAAGCACAGCAACAGTGTGCTAAGAAGGAAAAGGGCCAAAATCCATTAAACTGCAGTTTTAAAGTGTCATTTGGCTAAATTGACAATGATAGAATCACTCAAGGGCTTTGTAAAAGATGCAGCCATCAGAATGTCTTTGATAGGATATCACGGCGGTATTCATATTCTGGAAGGAAATGCTAACAGAGTCCCATGCATGATTACGTTTAATCCGTGGGTGAGACATTTTAAAATGAACTCTTTTTTGCAGCGGTTTGGTGCCACAGCAGATAAACTTGAGCACCCAGCTGTTGATGCGTAATTAGATCTTTGTGAGCTACCACATTATGTAAATAAAGCATGGACTTGTTTGTTTTTTTCTTGCTGTTAAGAAATGAAGAGTGTATTGTGTGATGATTAGCAATTCCAGTGAAGCATTCCAGCGTCAAGATTATAGTGTGTGTGTGTGTGTATGTATGCATGCATGCATGCATGCGTGTGTGTGTGTGTGTGTGTGTGTGTGTGTGTGTGTGTGTGTGTGTGTGTGTGTGTGTGTGTGTGTGTG
>JBBJLR010000019.1:1040205-1086662 GCA_037577145.1 Brachypetersius gabonensis
TATAATTCTGTCTAGTTGATGATATACTACACCAGAGCAAGCTATTAATTTTTAAATTGTCTTTGTATCACTGTTTGTCTCCATTTCCCGACTATTAAATGAAAGTCGACTCCAGGGTGCTCCCCAAGCACAACGTGCTGTTAATGCCATTGCAATTACAAACCCATTTCTCTTTCAGTAGGTAGGGGTGGCAATCTTAATAGGAGTATTATTTATATATCACTGTTGGTTCAGCCTTAGCCACTAAGCTTATTTTCCAAACATTAGGTGGCTGGGTGTCTCAGAGGAGCCCTGTCTGGGCTCTTTCACTGACAGATCAGGCCTGGAGTGCTGCAGAGCTGTGATCCTGCGATGCCTAGATAATGGAACCTTGTGTCTAGGAGGCCAGAGCTGGCACTATGAGGCCCTGTCGGCCCCCTATACTGTCCTTAAGCCCCCCAAGTGTTTGCCCTGTCATGTGGGCACCCCTGGATTTTTTTTTTTTTTTCCCCCACTGGCATTGGATATCCCTATTTGGGGTGCAGTAAGGGTATATTTCATTATTTATCAGTCATTCTGTTTTAGGGAACTAATTACTAGTTTGGTTAACCACAGTCAATAGTAAATAATAGTTTCCTTTACTAAACTTTTGCTAAAAGCATAAATTGGAAATCTGTTGCCCCAATGGTGGCTGGAACATATGACATATATATTCTAACTATTTATTAGAGTAATAGATTTTAGGATTTCTAGGAACTATATGCATTTCTGTAATTTTAGTTAATTTTTAGACAACATAATCATATGTGTATTTCAACTGCAAGTAGTACACTTCCACTGTGTTTTTATTATTCTTATAGACCTATTCCTATTATCCATATATATTTTTTATTCTTATTTGTATTATTCATATTATTCTTAAGTTCTTACTGGAAACAATGGAGACACGTTCTATAAATGTCCAACAGAGAATTATCGAATTTTTTGCTTCAGGGTGTCTAGGTAGATTGGTTATGTCTTTGGGCGCCGGATTATGGCAGGACTAACATTGCAGATTAAATATCAATATAATTAGAAAGTGACAGGAATTAACCAGTTAAGTTTTGATTTGCTTGTGAGGAAAAATTTCACTGTAGGCTGGACTGTGATTATGAGCAACAGCCTCACCAGTGGGATTTTTTCAGAAAGTAGAATAGCATTCATGAAATGTATGTGTGTATATATATATATATATATATATATATATATATATATGTTAAAATGTCTGATAATAGCTTCAGTTAAAACATCAAATGTATTTTAAATGCTGCCAGCTTAGCACTAAAATCTTGGTGCTGTGACCCAGACTGAAGGTCTAACTTTAATGGTCATGTATGCAAGGCTTTATATAATTAGCCTAATCTTTATCTGCAGCCTTTGTAGGATACAGTGTAATACCACAGGCAATAATTTTTTGTGGCGCTCAGTGTTCACTGTTGAATCAGAATTCACTTTTGAAGCCTATGTGTCTTATTGAGCAATAATTGCCCATATTACATACATGCAATAGATTAGATGTGTAGTTTTTAGTATCATCATTCAGAAATGCTTTACCATTTGTGAGGACCGGAAGATTTATTTTGACTTAATTAATCGCCAAATGAAAGATCAAAATACAGTGTGTGCTGCATGCTGTGTAATGTGAACCTAACCCAAGCTGAAAGCTAGCTTCATTTGGATTTATGAAGGGCCAGGTTGGGCATATTGCATATTTATGAGGTGCCTTTAATTGAATCATGCAACAGCGTCGCATAAATGAGGTCACTTTGCGAGGTCGTCCCTGGCACAGTTTCAGCGAGAGGCCATTCTCCAGCTGAAAGCAGGGGCATTCGAGTCCTTCCTTGAGGTTCTGCTGGGCACACACAAGCACATGCACATTCACGCACACCCACTAACAGTGCTGCCACTGACTCTTGCGGTCCTGAGTCTGCCAGGATGAATCCAAAAGGGGTCAGGGGCTTAATTTGTGTTTGATATTCACAGATGACAACATGAAAAAAAAGGAGGGGGGAGAAAGATTACAATTTAATTGGCAAATGCTTAACTTGGTGGTTTGATTTTGGGGCTGGCCAGAGGCCAGGCTCCCTGTGTGATCTGCTAAAGCCTTGTTTGACATTTGAGATGGCTCATGGGTATGCATGGTTAGTTACACTGCTTGGCAAGGCCTGGGCCGCTCGCTGTAAGGATCAGACATGGGCTCCCATGGCCTTAATGCAGCAAAATAACAGCGTTCCGTTGTGTTAAGGTGAATAGTAAAAAGACCTTAGCCCTGTCTCACAGACCACATCGCTGACAATACAATCTGGCAATTTCCTTTTAAACTCAATAAAATATATCCCAGAATAATTGTGGAAATTATGAAACTTAAAGTAATAATAATACATCTAAAATTGTAGAACTTGTGAACTGGCTGGCTTCAAGTTAATGTTCAAGCTTCAAGTTAAAAGATATGAGTCTTCTCCTGGTCTTCTTGATGAAAAGAGGTTTGTAGGCATGAAAATGCCGCCATTTAAATGGCACTTGCAAAACTTGCAATACTGGAAAAAAAGTTAGATATATAGTTAAATTAGATATATTTGCCAAATTGTTCTGAGTTTGGTATGTACTGCAATAGTTCCTGCTCGTAATTCTTTATTATTGCTTTATTTAATCAGAAAAGCAATAACAGCTGACTGAGGTATAATGTATATGCCTAATCATATCAGAGACCAACAAAAGAAATGAAAATAAATAAATAAATAAAAGTCAGTGAATTCATTCATTGACCATTCAGCGTTTCTAGATGTTCTTTTCAAATGGAAAAAAATGTGGCAAGCATTAATAAATCATGAAATCATATTTTAAAGGAAAAATAGTAAAGGGTAGAAATAGCCACCTGCCTCTGCTTTCATAGTGTGCATTATAACTGCAGCGCTATATAAAATGATGTCATCGTTTGTAGTTTTAGAAGTTGAAGCCAAAGCTTTCCACAAAGTTCTTCATCAAGTTGGGGGAAAGAAGTTCATGACATGATAATTTGAGCAATCTTAGCAGCCCCGTTTCTAACAGCTGTCAGTTTGATTCAGATATCACTTTGGCACTGTTTTTTTTTTTTTTTTTTGGATGTAACAGTTATTAAAGCTTGTCTAATTTCCCTCATGATCTGTAACATTTCGCTTCATTTCAGTGATCTTCGTTTCCATCTCTTCCCAATTCCCAAGCGCTCACCCTTTAATGTCTCCGTCAGTGCTGTTCTTTAACCCCCACCCCCCCTCCACTGCACACACACCTCTTTTCATACCCTCTCCTTTCTCACATTGAGGTGTCTCCATATTAAAGAAGCGATTAAGCCAAACCAAATGTCAGCAGTATTGACACAAGGCTGAGCCCTCTTTTATGGGGCAGCCGGGTGCCGCGGCATTTAATAATAAGTTTCAATCACAAATAGAAGCAGTTTTATATAGCGAACATCTCAAGTTTTTGTTTTAGATTGATTTGATCTCCTCATCGTTTCATAATTCTTGGATAGTATAGCAGAGAATAGATGTTAAATATATTTCTGTCTTTTGTATTCATCGGATGCCTCACCGAGGGATTATGTAGAGATTATAATAAAAAAAATGTTAATTTGTTTTGTTAATATAAATCAATTTACAGTGGCATGAATATATGCGGCATCTGGACCTTTTAATTAGCAAAGGCCAGGTTACTGTAACACATTGCAGTGCTGTACATGTCTGGGAATGCCATCCATGTTTTTGCTTTGCAATAAAAAAAAATTTCATTCAGATGCGGTGTGGTGCTGGCAATACCTCACAGCACAGCGTGCCAGCTGCTGCGTCAGTACTGTCTCTTTCCCAAAGCATTACAATCATTTGGAATAACTTGAAACCACAGCACTGGTTGCTGGTTCATTGATGAGCATTCCAGGAAAGGTCGCTCACCTGATTAACCTGTTCTGTCAGTCTTACGATCAAAACAAACGAGGTATTTTGAGTACAACAGGGGGGTTGGGGTGTAGGAACTCCAACTAAAAATAATCCAAAGTATGTCCAAATGTATACGTTGGCAGCAGAAATAGCAGCACTATCTTGGTAGGGTACAATAATAATAGAACAGACCCTCTGGCTGCTCCTGATTAATGTGGAGGGTGCTGCCCATGCTAGTATATAAACAAGCCAAAGTAAACATGTCTTTCCCAAGGCAGGAAGATCTAGCTTTACTCTGCTGATACTTGAGAGGGATGTGAGTTGTTAGTAGTAAAGATGTAAGTGGGGACTGAGGATATGTAATTAGGCAGACTTTAAAAGAGTCTTAAATGTGTGAAATCAGTGTTTTGATAACTGGAAACCTCCATTTTTGTTGTTGTGTTGTTGGTTTTATTTTGGCGTAATTTGTGAGCCGTTGTTTACACTGTATCAAAATTTCATCAAAATTTCAACAGCCGATAAATGGTCTGGAATGACTAATCCTAATAATGAGAAGAAGAAGAATACGATGAGAGCGCTATACACTACGTACATAGGCAATCTATAGGAGGTAATCTGTTTTAGAAGAATCCAAAGCAGCAGAATTGAGAAACAACTAAATAATCAAAATAAATCCTATAATCAAAATGCCGCAGAACGTTTTCTAATTGGTTTAAAGTTACAAAATTATGTACAGTTAATCCACTTATACTCTGAATGAACACCTGCAAGTACTCTCTTTTGACTTTTGTATTAAATAACAAGGCAATAAAAAAATACAGTTGTACATGTGATCAACAGACTGGATTTAATATGGTAAATGAGGTGATTAAAAAAAATCAAGTTTTTGCCATATGGTTTGACCGATTGGAAACATTTATTCAGATTTTTGCTCATTCAAGCTCTGAGAACATACGGACCAAAGCAAATTTAAAACACCAGATATAAACATTAATGGGATATTATCTAGAAAGTATTATATTTACAGATGGCTGATCAGATCCTGAACTGAATACTTTCTTGGGAAATTACTATAAATACAATGAACAATTATTTCTTAGGGCGGTCGAGAGCTAACATATGCTTCCTCCAATCAGTTCATCTTTTCAAGCTGCTCCTAACACATCGTTTTAGTGCAGCTGCATGTGCTCAGAGGAAAGTGCTCAATGCCCAGTTCTGTCCATGTGACTTAAGAGGCGCCTTTGATTGGCCAGCGCTGCTGTGGATGCTATCCGGAGAGCTTTCTGGCTGTTCAGTAATGGGGAAACGAGCTTGAATCTTGGAAACACACGCTCATTTATTTGCCATCTACACCGGATAAATAAACAAGAACTAAAATAAAAAATAATATATATTTATATGACAAGCAATTCCAAGATTTTGAACATTATTGCATGTGGTTTCATTAGATTTTCCTTTAGCTTGTCTGTCAACAAGTGTTATTTGCTGTGTGTTAAGGTTAATAACTGCTAGAAGAGCTCAAATGTAATATAGCTCTGATGAAAATTATAATTTCTATTTTAAAAACCTGATGGAAAAGCCTCTGCTGTGTAAATGAATTGGCCTTCCTCTTGTGCTGAGGTGAAGTACATGTAGCAGGTTAAAAAAGCTCTGCCTTAATAGACCACGCTGAGTTCCAGAACACTAATGGTGTTGTAACGAGTGTCCCGCTGTGTTTCAAAGTGCCCTCTTTTATAGGACAAGGACTCCCTTTCCTCTGGGTTTTCACTCTAGGACAAGACCAACGTTCTCGATGGGAACATCCCATTTTCCCCTCCTTCTCTTGCTTTCCTTTAACAAAAGCATGTTTTTTACATTCTCTTCCCTTCTAGTTTATAAGCACCTTCTGTTTTATTTGATGCATGGTTTGAAGACATTGCTTTTTTCCCCTTTTTCCTCGTGTGTTAAGTGTGACCAGGTTGCTGTGGAAACACTGTTGCATGTTTACTTCCTAACCGAGAACAGACGGCAAGCAAAAGCAGCTCAGATCCTTCTCATTCACACCAGGCATCCGACAAACACTCTAGGTCTGTGGCGAGAACGACAGCGAAAGACGTGAAGATAGTGAAACACTAGTGAAGCACAGGATCATCAGGGTTTTTTTGTGTTACAACTTTTTCATAATAGCCTGTTTTTGTTTGCTGCATTGTTGTTTTGTTTAACCATTAGCAAGATGACGCATCGATTAATAGAGCATGGCTAAAACAGGCCGCAGCGTGCCTATGTGATGTTTATGCGGGCGCGCAAATCGGACCCTCTCGTGCTCATCCAGTGCGTCCCTGCCCTCTTGAGTGCAGTGCCTGTTACCTGGTTACTGCCAAGAGAATCTTGTTTTCAGCACATGTCGTGCCTCATTGACGTCAGCGATATTCTCTCTCTACCCCTCTTCCTCAGCTTCATCTCTCTCTTTCTCTCTCCTCTTTTTCTCTCTCGCGAATCTGATATTTTTTTATTTTATAAGCAGGTCTTTTTTGAGAGGTCTGAAGAAAAAAAGCATCCGACAAAGCCGTAGCAAGGCGTGTCCTTGGTAAACATTAATCTTGAATAAGACTAATGAGGCAGCCTGTAATCTCAAGTGCTTGAGTGCAAGCCCTGCTGACTCTGTGCAAATAGCCCTCGTGACCATTCACAAATGAAACCAAAGGGAGAAGCAGCACGACCACGCGTGGGTTCAAATGAATGACTCATTTTCAATGTCATTTTAGCCCTTCAGTTTGAGACGTAAACACACTGCTTCTTTCCTCTGTTTCAAGTCTTTTTCTGACCTGCCTTGTAGAGAAAGTTTTAGCAAGGAAGTCAGTTTTTTTTTGTAAGTGAAATGAGGGGCACTGGTTAGGCACTATACAGGTGCAATATGGTCCCACAAAGTACACGAAATGTAACTGTACCCTCAGTGGTACAGAATGCAGGTATAACAGTAAACCTAAAGGTATGATTTAAAGGTATATCACCTTCACTTTTCCAGGGATAGATTTAAGTTCCCTGACTAAAGATAATTAAAATATACATTCAAAATTATATATTTTAGTCCCTATTTACTACGTGTATTCGCTCTTGTATAAGATCATGGTTGTTGTTTTTGAGCTAGAGTCTAGAAAGGCCTTATAATCACCCCAAAACTCATTGCTTAAAGCTGTAATAGCTTTTGCTTGCTCCAGAGAGTTCTCAGTCACAGATGTGGACACAGAATACTTTCTAACCTGTTTGTTATTGTATGCACATTAGCATGTGCAGTGTTGCCTTTCGATGTTATGGAAATTATTCTTTACAGGCCGATGTCTGAGAAGTTTTCTCCTCCATCACAGATGGCCACAATACACATCCGATCTCGATTGCTGAGGAAGTTCTCAATGGCCCTTCATCAAACAAGAAAAGCAATATCATAATACGAACCGTAAAAGAGCTCCATGCAGAGCCGGCAAAACATCGCTATCATTTTTCCTTGTAATGTGGCATGCCATGAGTTCAGTGACTGAGCTGTAATGCGATATTACAGGGGAAATGTGTAACTTATAGCTGCAATTTGTGCTCATATGAATCGGTCCGGGTGAAAGAGAGCTACAGGGCTGGCAAAATGCTTTGCGCAGAAGCGATTTCCAATTAGAGTGTTTTGCTGTGTTTCTGCACGTTTCAAGGCTGAGATTTCGGGCATAATGGAATCGATGAGGAGCTTTGCCTTGTATTGTACTTGAACTTTCTCTGCTCTCTCAAGCAGAGGCCTCCTGATGAATGCTCTGATGCAGAGTACGAAGGTATAATGGAAACAAAAATGGAAACGATGAAGGACCTTGCTGTGTACACCATTCTACTTGAACTTAACCAACCTCCCTCTGCCCCTCCATCTTTTTCTACATCCCTCTCTTCTCCTGGTTACCATCAGCACCAGTCCCTAGACAGCAAGAGGGAGGGCTAATGGAGGCCGCCTCTCCAGCAATTGATTACGCTCCAGAGGGAGGGGGGGAAGCATCACCAACACGGCCAAACATGATTGAATGTAATTCAATAAGAGAGAGAATGTATCTCTTGCTCCTTCAATCTCTCTCTCTCTCTCTCTCTCTTTCTCACTCTCACTTTCTCTCTCTCTGTGATACTTATCATCACTGTTTGAGGAAAACTTGACCTCATACATTGTAACTTTATAGGAGTATGAAAAACTAGTCATACATCTGTTTATACAACTTAAAAATATTGTTCTGTTCATTCATTTGACATGAACCGTTTGAGTAAAGTGACGGACAGCTGGCATTTTCAGAATTTTAATGACACCACAGTCTCTCTGATACCATTCCATTTTAGCTTATTGTTCTGGCATATTGTCTGTATGCAGGTTTCAACAGTGAATTACTCTCGGGTGAGGTAATCTCAAATGGCTGCTGCAACGGTTCCAGCATTGACATGAAAGATTATTTCTCTTGGCTCAGGCTTAAATTAAGCATTTTCTTCCTCCTGAACATACAGTATAGATGAACTGGCACACACAGTGTCATACCTGTGCTTTCAATTAAAATTCCTTTGCTTGTAGTGCTGGATTATTTGTGTATGGCAGACTAAACTGATCTCACTGGTGATTGTGGGCTGCCAGCGGAAGATTTTCAATCAGTTGACATTGCTTATGATTTGGTAATACATATGATGTGATTCAGACTTATAAAAGGAGATGGGAAAAAAACTTGGCAGTTCAACAGACTTGACTTCAAAGAGCTTTTATGTGTAACAGATTCTTGAATGTCAGAGTGCAAAGGTTACATGTAAATAATGTTAGGGAGCTCTTCTGTAATTGTAAAAGAAGGATGGATTTGCAAACATTTATTCTCATTCATGCATATTTATGCATTTGGATGCATGTGAATATGCAGGCCAGCTGCCTCGCACCCTCTCGCCTTCCTTTTTTCCCTTTTACACTCCCTTTCTTTTGCTCAAACCATGATGCATGCATACACACACACACACACACACCACAGACCTTTCTACCATAACCTCTGTTCCCCAGGTGTTGGCACAGGCATACACAGTAACAGGAGCCAAGTGAGGGTTAATTCAGGTTTAGAGAAAGAAAGAGACCGAGTGAGGGAGAGAGTACTCCGCCCTTTTACAAGGCCATGGAAAACAGCTGAGTGGTTCTCACTCTGACTCACGAAAGCTTGACTCTTTCTGACCATGCAAGTGAACCATGTGCTCAAACAAAAAGTTTTACAACACTGTAAACTTTATCGTTATCGCATCATATGCGATATATATATTAGTTCGTTTCTAATTGTTATTAGGTTCTAGTTAATTTCAGCCATTGTGGGTTGCAAACCTGCCTGGCAGTTTAAAAGGTTGTACAAGCTTATTTTTTAGTTGTCAGTTTCTGCACTATAATGAAACTGATGTTCTGTTATTAAGAAAATAAGGGACTGAAGTGAGACACATACACACCCTTGATGTTTATTGGATTAAAAAAGACCCATATGGATTTTTAAACATGTAGTGCATGTAGTGTATTGCTTGCCTTTCTCACAGAGCAAGGTTACTTTGGCAGTTTAGTGTAGCAGAACTCAAAGTATGTCATTAGCTGACCTAATTTGGCTGGAATCACTAATGACAGCAAGGCAGCCTCGTTCACATGAGGATATGGATGAGGGTTACCAAAGCTCTGCCCGGCGGTTTCTAGAGCCCTATGGTATGTGACCTGATTTTACGCTGTGGGCTCGAGGTAAGTATAACCACCAACCTATGTGTGACTTTTGCAAACAATGCCGCTCTTATTCAGCATCATATCAAACACTGCCTGTTAGGTGTATTAGTACACAAATTATACTTTTTTCCTTCCTCCCCACACTCTCTCTCTCTCTCACACTCTCTCTCTCTCACACACACACAAATTCACACGTATTCTCACACAGCTAAAACGCATGGTCATATGACTCACAGTCTCATACTGCAGGTGAAAACTGAAGCCTGTAATATTGTTGTTTTTTAACTATTTCTTATTTGTAATATCTAGTGGCTCTTTGTAATATTTGAATGTTTCTTGATGAGAGGACCAACAGAAATTTTGGTAAAGAAGCTTTCACATTTTACAGTTACTTTGCATTGAAAATACTGACCAGGGTCAACATTAAAGACCCATTGGAGAAGATAAAATACTAAGCCAAGACAGAAGTCAAGCCAATTGACCTTAAGCTAAGTTACTTTTAAAAGAGATCAACATACCTGATTTTGCGTTCTCATCTTGTGACAGAAAAGTGGTCTCATACAGTCCTGCATCAAGTTAAATATTGAAAATCTTGTTTGATAATTGTCTGGAGTGCATTCTGCAATTCATGATGTCAAGAGATAGAGGAGAGTTCCGAACGTAAATGAAAAATTTAGTTCTCTCACTGAAAAATCTGTCTCTGATTTTGATGCATCCATGCTGGAACTGTATTTCATTTTAAGCAGGCTCACAAAACTTTTCCTCTCCTATGTGAATTAATTCTTATTCATTATTTAAAATGTTTTTTCAAGCAAAAAATCCATGATTGTATAAATTGTGATAACTTACCTAAATGAGTAAGAAATGTTAACAGCCTTACCCTGGAAATGCATTGAATCTGATTGATTTAAATGTGCTTTGCATATCAATACTGTTACTTAAACCACACGAAAAAAAATGTAATATGTGAGTGTGAGTATATTTTATCCATGTGAAAATGATGCATTTAAATCAAGCAAATTCAGTATATTCATTTTTTCACCATATGGACACCATGGAGGTTTTGGGTGTGAATGGTGTGTTCAGAAGCAATAGGGTCTGTGTGTATTTCAGAACAGGTTACAGACGAGCAAGGAATGCCCAACTGCAGATTGACGAGACCTCCTCTGTGATGGGGGTGGGAGTATAGAGTGTTGCAGTACAGCCATCCTGCTGGCACGTCCTGCCCTCTCTCCACTCTCCCCTCTCTGCCTTATCGGAACTCCTAATTGTCCTTATGAATATTTTAAAGGCAGCAGGAACAGAGGTGGTTGGGGGGGCTGCTATGGTTTCAAGGGCTCTGATGGCTAATGATCCAATCTGTGGGAAGAGAATGGAAGGGGAGAGCAGTGTGGAGGGAGAGAGAGGAAACAAGGGAGAATCAGACAGAAGGGGAGACTGAGAGATAAACGTGAGCTGCTGCAGTTTGTCTGACATGCTCACTTCTGTCATCCCCTTAAACTTTAGTCTTATTGTTATGTCATTCATTTTTAGGTTTATTTAAAACAATGCAACTCAAGAGGAAATTTGTTCCCACTAGTAACTTGATGGCTGTGATTTGGTTGCACATTGTATTTGGTTGCACATTTGGTTGCACACAGCTTGTATAATCCCCATAGAAAAGAATTTTGCCAGTAGAAGGACACCAAGCCCAGTGGCTATCATCAACTTGAACAGTCCGTAGCATTAGGCTGTTAAGAAGTAGAGTGATGGAATTTCATCCAGTACCTTTAGAATTAGTTGCTGAGAGCTAATCACTAAGCATTGATACCTGACATCACTAATATTTTTGTGCACATTACCATAGAAATGTTCCATCCACTGGGGAGCCTTCTTATTTACTCCCTATTAATGCCTTTGATAATAGAAGAATGAGGTGTCTATAAACCTTTGGACATATAGTACATGTCATTATGAGAAAAAGGTCAAGGTTGAGACCCCTGACGGGTCTTTAGAGTTTAAGGAATTAAAATCAGACCTTTCAGAATTTTCGCAGTTCTACTCATCATACATATTGTGCAGTAGATTGGGAATAAGATATTGAGGCCAGTGGGGATGGGAGAAGCACTTTGACGCCTGTTCGCACCAGTTCATTTCCCTCCGAAGCCCATACAATGACTTTGAGATGCCTTCATCCTCAATTCCAAGTTGAATTCCCAGTCTGCTCCAGTGTCCCAAAATACCCCTTGATTGAGAGAGCGTTCATTTCTCACACTGGCAACTAATAGCTTTGTCGAGCGTGTCAATGTTTAGTCTCTGGGCAGCTGCCGTTCTTAGCCAGCTAGCTATTGCTCCCTGAAGTGTAACACACCCGCTAATAGGTCCCTGCCATATTCATAAAAGCGATAATCTCAGTGGTCAACCGCCAGTAATTATCTACCATATATGGCTAAGCTCAGATGAAGGCATTCTCTTTCTCACGCTCTGCTGAGATCTATCAGTTTGACTCCCAAAGTGGGCATAAATCCTCGCATGGTGTTTATGTGTGGAGTGCTGTGATGAGAGCACAAAGCTATTGTCTAGCTTGAGGTAGGGAGGGTGGGACATATTGGATTTCAGTGTGTATTGTTTTTTCTAAACAGCTGCACAGCGATCATAATTACCAAACAGCCAGCGGCAGAGGCTACAAATGAGCCCCTACCGCTCAACATCCTGTGAGGACAGCGCACAGACAATAGCACCGCAGATAGGAAGGACGCACATGAAGTCACTTCCTGCTCTGCGGTTCAGTCACCTGCAGTAGTGGGGCTTTTTGAGTGGCTGGACAAGACAAGTTGGAGGGAAACCTTTACTGATTAACTTTGGAAATGCACAAACTTTGTTTGGCTCCTTCAGCTGTTTTTTTTCCTAAACAAATAGTTTGATACTAGCCACAGGTGCTAATGCCTCAGTGCTATATGTGGACCATTGGATGTCAGTATAGAGAGAGAAGATAGCAAACAGAAGTACAGAAGTCTCTTAGATGTTCTGTCAGAGCAGAAAAGCTTCAGCAGATAAAAGACTTCCGAATAGCCACTTCCCTGCACTGATTATATTTTTTTTGTGCACTCAAAGAGGTCCCTTTGATAATGGCGTTTGACGGAACTCTTTGGACACAATAGTGATGTCATGTGGATCAGCAGGCCACCTTGTGGACACCAGCTCTTTTTCAGTCAAAGAGCCCACGAGAAGGTTGGGCAAGATAAGATGTGCGCTAAAAGAACAGATTAGAACAATGACTCAAGATCAGAAAGATGTGAGAAGTTGTATGAAAACTTCAGAGCCTCCAAGAAACCCTTCATTTCCAAGGGTCATAGTTAGAGTTGGTAACTAAAGTTGGTCGCTTGACTCCAGAAGTTATTGCAAAAGATATTGGGGAAAGGTTTTATGGTTTGCAAGTGCTAATTTTGATATTCTGAATGCATTGTTGAATTTGTTGAATTTTTCTGCATGCTACGTCTAAGCATGTCCCTTTAAACAAGCATCTGCATTTAAAATAAAGGAACCAGATGAAAGAATGTAGGCTGAAAAAGCTGGTCACACCTTTTGGGTGAAATATGCTGTCAATTGCATGACACTGTAGTCTAAACCCATGAGGCAGTCAAATGAGATGGATGGATAGATAAATAGATCGATGGATAGATGGATACAGATTCATAAGTTACTTGTAATAGCCTTTGAGTTTCGTTCTCACATGCCATATGCAAAACACCACCCATCTTATGACTTGTAATAGACATCCAGGACAAGTATTTTACACCTACTTTTTATTATTTATACACTAAAAATGGTTCATCATACTTAATGAACGAAAGCAGTATTTTAAATCAGTCCAAAACTCAAAAACCTTTGTTCTGTTTCACTTTTCTCAGTTTACTTAGTATATTACTTTTATTTATTTTTATTGAAATGCATGTCTATCCATTTTTGAAATTGTAGTACTTGTATGACCTTCGACTTTTTAACACTAGTCCAAAATTCTGTAGGCTGGTAAATATGAAAGGAATTTGTTATTAAATATTGTTGTTTTATGACAGTGGCACTGAACTTAAAACGGATGATTAAAAAGTGTAGGATCACCTAATAATTAGAAATACTTAATACCAAACCATGGCAAACAATGGTTAAAACACTCATCACTGAATGCAAGTTAATTGGTCTTAATAAACATTATCAATTGTTGACTTGGTACTGGCTTATAACACACTGAAAGTGTGGAAAGGTGGAGTGCTGAACTGTTTACCATCTGTAAACCAGAACCATAATAAACAATCAGAAAGGGTCTGTTTAGCACAGGCTTGTAAACCACACTGTATATAAATAATTGTAACTGTAGGTGAATAACATCATATCATAGCATGATATTATTGTATTATAGCATTTAACATAGTATCATCACATAACATAGATACACTAAACTCCAGTTTAATCACTGACGGAGAGTTGACACCACCCGTGCTTCTTTCTGTCTCTGTGCTTCACACATGGACACACACACACACACTTGTTTTTCCCCAGGACCATTTCTCCTTTATTTTAGATGTTGGGCTTTTAGACCTGCAATCTCAGTCTACATTTGCAGCCCCCTTTTATTCACATACAGTACATGAATAAGTCAAACTCAAAAAGCCCTTGACATGGGGGGGTGGCCCAGCAGACTAATGGTATTTCAAGGCTCACAGCCATTTCACTAAAAGTGCTTCACAAGGAACAGGTAATGCAGGTGGCTTATGCAAGAGATCCTTTTTTAAAATACCAAAAAAAGTTAAAAATGACTTTTAAATATATATTTTTTCATCAGGTGACTTAAATAAGACAAGGGTGTTCATAACATTGACCCAGCTCTCATTATTTTATTTAAATCATGAGTGGTTGTGTGGCTTTGGCTGCATAAACATTGGCTATTCGGTCTTTTAAAGTTTTGTGAATAAAAACAATAGGCACTATAGAGACAGCAAGGGATGAAAGTTATGCCTTAGAAGAAGAGCATCCTTTGGTGTGTTCTCTCTTCACGTTACACATAGAAACAGCTATGTCCTGCTGGCTTGATGTCAGTTTCTCTGTGTGTCTCTCTCTTTCACTCTCTCTCTCTCTCTCTTTCTCTTGCCCTCTTTCTCTCGCACTCATTTTTTTTTTTACTATGAGCCCATTTTTTAAATCAATAGAGCTCTGGCTTGCTTTGTATTAGACATGGATAATGGCTGCCTTCCCACTACCCTGTGCCTGAGACATTCAGGACCTGCTGAATAGATTACACAATATGGGTCTTCAGTGTTCTCTTCAACCCTCTTTATACCCCCTACCCCCCCTTACACAGCCTTTCTCTTATGACATACTCTTTTACGCACAAGCTGCCCTCACTGTGGCCAACTTTGCCTGGTCTGAAAACAATGTACATAATCCCTTTGACATCTCAGACATGTTCCTGTCCAAGTGCTTTGTGCCATGGCCTAGAAGTCCATAGCTACCATCCGCTCTCCACTGTGGAGGGAAAGAAAAAAAAAAAACAGGCATTAAAACCACAATTACAAATGCAGATGATGCACTTTAGTAAAACTTGTGAATGACCCCCTCACCCCACTTCCCTGCACTTGGATTTAATGGATTCAGGCCCTTCCAAGTTCACTGGTGCTTGGAAACACTTTGCAAAGTGAACACAGCATTTAAGGAGTGTCGAATGACAAGAAGTGTTGTGGTGGTGTTGGTAGTGGCCAGGGGTGTTGGTAAGTGTCATGTCCGGTAACCTTCAGGCCCCCTTCTATGGCCATGTTGGTGTGTGAAGGCTTCTGATTGGTGGAAGCAGTCTGGCAGGTGTTGGAGCGAGGGCCACCTGTTTGGCCATGTGCTGATTCCATGATCCGTTTACTGCAAGCTGCGGGCGGAGACTGTGGGACAGCCGAAACAAGCCAAGTCATTTAAGAAGGATTTATGTGTGTGCTGTCCGATCACTTCACTCTGCAAAGTGCACTCACTTGCAGCCTGAGAACCTGTCTTTCAGAGCATAGGTGTCCTCTCTGGAGTGTTTGCGTAAGAGTGTATCATTAAGCTCTCCTTAACATTTCTCTACCACTGTTCATTTATGCACACACAAGCATGGTGTCTGAAGTTTGCTTCTTGAGGTTTTGCATTGCACCTGAGAGGCTAATGTGGTTAAAAAAGAAGTTTTTATACCCACTGATTGGCGTCATGCAAACCGCATACACTCTTGGGGTTGCATAAACTAGTTGACTAATCAATCCATTTGTCACCAATGTGGGCAGCATAGTAATGTCCAAAATACAATAGCAGAACAAACAGCAGTGTGTACCCAGGAGAATTCAGTGTGTACCCAGGAGAATTGCACTGTAAGCTGTTGAAAACCACACTGAAATAGTCTTTGAAACCAATCTGTGTGGGTTTTGAATAAAGCTTGCTTTAACAGGAAAATACTAACTGACTAACAGTGGTCTGATTTGTCATGGGGCATTTAACATGGCGTCCTTCGCCATAACAAATTAATGCTGTACACTACTGGTCGGCAAACACGCCTGGGTTGTTTCTCACTTTAAAAATGTCCTTTGCTTTGGGGAAAAGGACAGGCACTATGCTACTAGCATTTATGTTGGTACCCAGTAGTTTGTAACTAACCAGGCTCCAAGGGCTGCAAAAATGTGCTGATAGCCATTAGAGGGAGGATTTTGAAAAATGTGATTTTAGTGTGCAGTTTTCATCTGGCTGTGCGCATTACATACCTTATAAAGCAGAATCCACTTGAGATGTACTTATTGTCCAACTATATTGTGTCTTCGTCTCATACGTCCCATGCCCTGCATTTTTTCTCCATGCTGTGTGCCCTGGGATTGATGCTGTACCAGCATAGGCCAACCCCCAGGCCTGACGGGGCCCAGCGGGCGGGTGTGCCGCTGGAGTTTAGTGTGGAAGGCGGCGGCCCTGCCCTGATCCCCGCCTCTGTTCCTCCGGACTGGCCGCACCGTTGCCCACATAATGAGCAGGTTGGGACTTTAATTTGCAGGTCTTGATGGAATCTGTGGCACTCTTGGGGAGAAAGTGCATAGTTTCCCGGGTAAACACAGCCCTGCGAGCACACAGAGGCCTCCGTAAACAGGAAATGACTCAGGAAGGCGTCGCTCAGAAAGAGAACGAAAGCCACTCTCGCCCGACCCACCCTAAATAGTTGTATGGCAATGCTGATGGCCTACAAAACTCATTATTTTTAAACCACTACTGCAGATTTGGAGATGAGGTGTTTTAGTCTTTTGATGTGTAATTATGTACGTATTTGCATGTATTGTATACTTTGATATACTTTATTTTAATTGATAACATTCCCACGCAATGAAACAACTCTAATTTGAAAGAAAAACTGTGTCTCTCAGATAAAGATAAGCTAAAGAGTATAGTAAAGCTTAAGTCGATGTTGCAGGAAAGCTATGTGAAATAAGAGAAGGTTATTTTGTGGTAAGGAGACTCCAGCATTTCACTCATAGCAGTTGTTGGGGCAGTAGGCTACTATAATTGCAATATGCGACTTTTGAGCTGAAGCATCATAACATGCAGAGGGAAAGGCACTGAAAATACACAGTGTACTTTAGATGTTGTTCTGTAGGAAACAGCTTCTAAAGTAGTAAAAGCAGACCCAGAGTGTATGACTTAGCTTCACACTTTGTCTGACAGACTAGATAAAGATCAGCATTGGTCTCACCCTATTGCTACAGACCAGCCTGAGAACAGCAGCTGCACCAGTCACACACATGTACCCTGGCTGTCAAAGGTTTGAGCACACCTTGCCCTCTTTTGCTTTCTTTCAGTTTGCACTGTTATTTCTTCATTTAAGAAAAGGAAAAATACCTACATATGTTTTGTTAAGGGCTTTTGACTAATACTGGGTTTGTTTTGCAGCTTCATGATCATCATTCATGATTCTCTGTTTGTCTAAAATGTTGCATTTTTGTCTAAATAATGGTTTGAGAGATTTGTTTTCCCAACTATTGTTAAAAACACAAATTGAAAATCCTTTGTACTAAACTTGAGTTGTGGGGGGAAAGCCATGTGAGATTTGGGATTATTTGCAGGTTGTACTGCAAATAATCTCTTTTCCTCAGAATAAACCTTCTTAATATGCTGTTCTTAAGCAAACATAATCCTCCATATTAAAACATTTTAGAAGCTTGTCACCAAACGTTTGACAGGTGGTGTAAACACATAGTCTATGAACCTTTTTAGTCTACACCTTGGTCCAGTCTCTATTGACCAAAAGCCCAGATATATCCCCATGACCTGTTGACAAGAAACTGCACCCATCAAAAATGATTCAAACGTCCAAATGCTGGGTACCATCTCGGAGAGGGGTGAAAAATTATTCCCTTTAAAAAGATCAAAACAAACTTTTTTCCCACTAAGCATCCATACTGTTGGCGTAAAAATGCTAATATTTAGCTAAGGCATATCAGAGTAAAGAGGCTCCCCAGTCCCCTCTTTGCTCTTCTAATAAATCAGTCTATTTCATGGTCAAATAAGCATTAGTGACCCGATATGGTAATCCATTATTTCGGCACGCTACTCTTACACAGCTTGGCTCTTGTGAGTGGCAAGTGTGCTGGAATAAACTCAAAGCAGCTTCCAAACGACTGCACTGTGGGACTTTTCTTACGTGAGGCTGCCTTCCAGCTGGGTAGCTTATGATAGCTGAAAGATAATGAAAAATGCATCGAAATACACACACACATACGCACACAGGCTAAGACGGAGTGCAAGGAAATGTGTGTGTGTGTGTGTGTGTGTTTTTTTGGTGGGGGGCGGGGGTGGTTGTGGCAGGGGTGAGTGTTAGAGAAAGAGAGAGAGAAACATAATTTGGCTTCTCCTGAGCTGAATGTTTTTTAAGGCAGAGGATAAGGACTGACAATTCAATTTCCTTCACAGTAGCTAATGCAATAGCCATGGAGCGAGCGTCACAGTATTAGCTGTAAAAGCATTTACCAAATTAGCCTCTGGAGTGCTACCAGTGTAAGTTCTACACCCTCCCCATGAATCTATTGTCCCCATTATCCATATGTTAAAACGCACATGTAGCTAAAGATAACTGAATATGGGGTATAGCTATGGGTTTATTAACCTCATGTTCTCTTCACTAGCCAAATGATGCTGACACATTTCCGCTTTAGATACATCAGTCATAAAACAACCATTCACCTCATGCACGTTGTTATAATGTGTCGTTTGTCATTGTCAGTGAAAAATGCTATAAATGTTTTTTTTGGGGTTTGCAATTTAAAACACATTTTGAAAACTCCAGCTGCTCTGAGTGAAGTGTGAATGCTTTATGAACAAGGTACCAACTGATATTTTTAAATTTGGTGTTTCTTCCCCATCTCTTTCACTCCCCATCAGAACAATGAATGTTTGTGTCTTTGCAGAAATTTTAAACAAGGCTGGCAGCTGGAGCCTGGACAAGCCATTGCAGCCTCACTGTATTTGCATTTGTCTGAGTACAGCATGTATAAATTCTCCGATTTTATTGCAGAAATTAAGAACCAAAGGCCATAGTGACTGTGCCAGTCCCGATCCGGACGACTGTTTTGGCCACAGTCCCCTCATGGACGACCGTTTCAGCAAACTAAATGAAGAAAGCGATTTAATATTCAAGCGCTCTGCTGTAAGTACTTCCTCCTCCTCCCCTGCCGTTTTTTGTTGATCCCTGTCTCTATTGTTGATGTTCACTACAGGCGCTAAACAAGAAAGAACACAGAGGCTGTGATAGCCCGGACCCTGATGCCTCATATGTCCTCACCCCCCACACAGAAGAGAAATATAAAAAAATTAATGAGGAGTTTGATAATATGATGCGAAATCATAAAATCGTAAGTAAACGCAATATTCTTGCTTGGCTTTATGGCAGAAGATACTCCCCTCCTCCTTTTTCGTTCTTTTTTTTTTTTTCCTTTCATCACCCCACCCTGCAAACTTTGCCCACATTTTTTATGCAAATACAGATTTTTAGAAGCATTCACTTTTTATTATTATTTTTTCTTTGGAAGTGCGCTCTTCTTTTTTTTTTCTTTTTTTTTTTTTTTTGTTTATTGCAACCTCGTTTTTCGCACTCCCTGATAAGATCACATTGTTTGGATAGGTTTAACGTTTCGGAGGCTCAGTCGAAAAGCTAATTTTTCCCGGCATTATTCTTTCTTGTGGTAGCCAAAAAACAGAAAAAAACCCCCAGAATTTCAGCTAAGTGCCTCATACAATGAAGTAAGCAGTTTTTTTCTTCTTTTTTTAGAGACAGATTTACACTGCCATGAAAAATATTTCCCTGGGAAGATTCCTCCAGTTCAGAGTAGTAGCTTGAGTATTGACAGATCCAGTGGCTGGGGGTGATTGATGTGTTCTTTTCCACAAGCCCAGTTTACACCCTGGTGGATCTGGAAATTGAATCTTTTTTTCTTCTGTGCTACACTCTGCCCGGATCATGTGATGGGAGGAGAAGATTGTGGGGAGCTTGAATGTTCCCACTCTCTTTGTCTCTCACTCTCATTACATTCTTTTTCCCCTCACTTGTCCTAGTGAATGATATACCTGGATTTTTTTCTTGGCAAAATAAAGGGCAAACTTAAAGCGTCCATATCTTTGGAGAAAATAACAGTTTTCCCTCACTTTTTTTCATTTGATGTACTGGACACACAAACACACGAACGTCTAGTAGGTGTAACATAACCGGGTTTGTGTCCGTCTTCCCAGATGAATGTACTATGTACCAAGGTAACCCAGTCAATTCATGAAAAAAGAAGTTCTTTGTTTTATCTTAAGTTCTGTGTTTTTGTGATGTTATATTAAAAAAACAACACAGATGTAGGCTTAATCTGCCTAAAGCAATTAGCCCTGCCCTTTCATTGTTGACATTAAAAGGGTGTTTCTGCAACGATGGCTTTTTGAACAAAGGCAGGCAATCCGAACGTAGGCCATTAACACATTTCTGTCTTAAAGGCACAGTAACAAAACCAGCCTGTGTAAGAGGAAATCTAGATTGGAAAATGGTCATGTAAAAATGATTTGTCATGATGAGTAATAGTATGCAAATTTGACAACTGGACTTATAATGTATAATGTAAGGAAATGGTAGAATATGGACTCTTTAAAGCCTGTTTTTGCCGAATCCATCAGTATGATTTATCAATTTCCAAGAATGAACTTGAAGAGTTAATATTTAAAAAATCCATGGAGCAAACTCCTTTCCCCAGACCAACAAACAAACAAGCAAGCAAACAAACAAACAAACAGATAAATTAGATATGCTCCACCTTTTTATGGAGCAGTTTTTGACCTGATACAATAGTGATCTTATTGCGAGTGGTGACCATAACATTCTGACCAAGACTTGCCGAGGAGACACCTCCCCCCGGCACTGTCCAACCTGCACATGAACAAAGCACCACTTCTTTTGTGCTATTAACCCACTAATGATAACACTAACTGGCTCACTGACTATAGCGTGCTGCGAATGGAGTGGTCTCACTTTCACTGCTCGCACTCACTCATCCAGAGACTCTGTGGATAATCAGCACTGCACTGACCATACACTAGATTGCACTTCTTTAGAGTCCTGAGGGCTGTCTGAGTTTTCAGTTTGTTACATCAGACAAAGGAATAGCTTAGTTTATGCTCACTTCTCCATTCACTTGCAAGGATTTGTGAGCAGCATGTGCTCCATTTAGCAATGTAAGCTCAATGATAAAGTACTTCAGTTTGTTTTATTGAAACAGATCAAGTGCAGTGCTGACTATTGCCATGAACACCAATATATTGTGCCAATATATGCATGTCTATACATGTATACAGTATATATAACAGTGTAATGTTTTGTGATTGTATGAAAACTGCTATAATACTGTGTATAAAGACTTCCTGTAGGAAAGTTGTTTTCTGACAGCATTCCTCACACTAGGTAGGGCTTTTTTGGACAGCCCAAGGTGATCCTGAGATCGCCCTCCTGAGATTACCTTTTTTTCCACTGTGCTATCCATCTTCTGGTTTACCCCATTGTTTGATAAAAGCACCAAAGCCCAGGAGTCGTCTTTCACTCCTGCTAGAGGCCTGGAGATATGTACACACGCACACACATGCGCGCACGCACGCACGCACGCACGCACGCACACACACACACACACACACACACACACACAATGAGTCAAGTATTTAGGCTAAATAAGATCCAAGACTAAATTATTGAAGAACTTTTTGTGGTGGCACAGTTTTTTATGGTGCTATTGCCGAACAGATAAAATGGCCCTTTTGTAGTCAGGATGTTGAGTTCTTTACTTTGTACTGTAAAACCTATCATTGATCCTATTTGTGTGTGTGTTTGTGTTTGTGTGTGTTTGTGTGTGTGTGTTTGTGTGTGTTTGTGTGTGTTTGTGTGTGTTTGTGTGTGTGTGGGTGTGGGTGGGTGTGTGTGTGTGTGTGTGTGTTTGCATTTGCAGCCTACGGCTTTGCCCCAGCAGAATTTCTCCATGCACGTGGCGGTGCCAGTGACGAACCCCAATCCCATGTACAACCCGGGGGGCTCTCTGAGTGGCCAGGGTCTGCCAGCTGCTGCCACCTCGCTGACTGACGGCTCCATGCTGTCCCCTCCCCAGGGCTCCCTCCACAGAAACGTGGTGTCCACTGGTGGCCCGCACAGGCCGCCCAGCACAGGCAGTGCAGGTCAGTTCAGCACCTGTACCAATTTCTCTCTTTTTTTTAGTCTGATTGTAAAAGTTTTGCAGCTTATTATTTTGGACAGAGTTTCAAGGTTCTTTAGCTTATCCATTGTAGACAGAGCTTCGGTATTCTTCATCTTTACGTTTTGGACAGAGCCATGAAGTTTGTCATAGTTTCCGTTTTGGACAGACTTTGGAGGATCTTTAGCTTATCCGTTTTGGACAGAGCCTTGGGTTCTTCAGCTTATCCAGTTTTGTGTCAACAATATGAAAAATTATGAAGAAACAGTTCCAGTCATGAAGGCAATTTAGTGTTCTCATATGCAAAGCTTTTTGTTTCTCTTTGTCATGAACTCATGGGCATGCTCTTCCAGTGATGGTGGGCAAAAAAGGAAGAGGATATCTACCCGCAGGCCTTTGACATTTAATCTTTTTTCTTTGCTGTGTCTTGAAAAGATTCAAAGTTGTGATGTTATGAATGTGAGGTAACCTTCACTATGCCATTGCTACAGCTGAGCAAATGTTTAAATCTCTTTACTGTCGTTTTATTTGCTATGATAGTTCAGACTGAAAAGACCAAAAGGATAAAAGGTTTTTCAGTGGGCCAACAGGCAAGACATTATTTCACCTTCAAATGGCTGCAACTACAATCCCACAAAAAAACCTTTTAAAAATCCTTTTTGGAGACAGAGAGAAAAAGCACAGAGTGAATTGCATGCTTTTCTCTCCCACTTGCTTTATAGCAGAAATTGCTTTAAGTTTCTCGTCATGTTCCACATTTCGCTCCTTTTCACTGTCGGCAGGAAGGTAACAGAAGTGAGATCAATTATGTCCTGGAAGTGGTCTCCATGACGACCACATGGTGTAATATAACTGTACTGAACTGCTAACGAAAGGTCCTTGGGTGGGTAAGAGAGAGAAAGCGAGAGAGAGAACGCAGATGTGCACTGTCAATCAAAAGCTTGAGGCCTCCTTCTTGAATTTATTTTGAAATTCTATTGTAAAGTTTGATGTCGACTGTTACTTTTCAATTCCCTAAGAAAAATGCCAGCAAAAGTTTTATTGCGTAATTAAATAAATAGTCTGAACTACGGTTTATTTCTTGGTAAGAAAAGTTGCTTTTGGCCAAATAATGATTTGAGTTTTTTCTTTACCAAACTATTATTAAAAACTTCCATTGAAAATATTTTACCCAAAAAGAATAATTTAATTTGACAGATTACATGTCTTATTTGCTAGTTTTCAAAAGTTAGATTGATATGAAACAATACCACACTATTCTGCATGCACCCATTGAAACAAATGTCTATATTTATGCCGCCTCAGGAAAAAGCTTCAATTTCTTTGATTAAACTGATGCATTAAACTGAAGCTGTTTTATTAAAAAGCTAGGTGACCCCACATGTGTGACAGGAACCCAATCATGAATCATTTATTCACATAAAATATGCTTTCTAGACTCAAGGCTGCAATATTATGTAACTTTCTACCCCAAAAGCATTTAGAAATACAGTTCAGTAGAAGATAGCACAACATGACCTTTCAAGACAGTGGAATAAATCAGCTTTTGAAGTTTCAAAATGTGCAGGTTTTCAAAGAAAAGTTTCAATCGTTCTCTTTACCAGTTTTGCATTGCCGGAAATACCAGCCATCACCTTGCAAAGTCTGTCGACGTCTGTACAAGGGTCTTAGAGAAAGCATGATTATAAATGCAGAAAGGGGAAGTTGGCCTCTGCTGCACTGTTGCAGAACGTCGTTGCGGTGTTGCCACAAGCCCCTTCCACTGACCACAGCTATGGCCAAACACTCTTTGCATACTCTGCGTGGCAGCACATACTTCCTGTTGTCAGCCTACAACTGCACATATTGGTGAAGGTTGCTGTTGCACGGTTTGTTCACAAGTTGTTTGTGAGTCAGAGTGGAGGTCTCTGAAAGAGAACCTAACCTTTTTCATTACAGCACATACTCCACAGTTGGTGGTCCTTTGAACAACAAGCTCTGAAAGCAGCAATCTATCAAACAAGCGCCATCAGACTACATGTTGTCATAGCAACTCAATGCATCATTATCTTTTTTTTCACACAGTTGAAGTGAGTGCAGTAGGGTATACGTAAGGTCTCCTCTGTCACGCACATAGGCACACACATACACTGAAGCGCTGTAGGATGCAGATGGTTAATCATCTCATTTTGTGCACCTCATTAGGTGGCATGCTGGCTAGGCCAGACCGCTCTGCGCCAAACAGCAGAGACCTGCGGGAAAGTCCTCTGGAGCCACTGATTGCATCCGCTCTCTTTAGCAGAAGCATGGCCTTTTTATTACTCTTTATTGCTGCCATGAGACTTCTTTCCTAGGGGTGGGTGCAATAATGATATGTTGCAGTTATCACGGCAAAATACATCACAAATGTATAAATGTGTACTGCTTAAGTACATGTATCATAATAAAGACAGATACAAAGAAGTTATATAGCAACAGTTATATTGCTTCTTCTTAAATTATTCATTTTTGCAAACGTTCCTATAAAAATCTCTGTACTTGCGATATTATAGTTTTCTAGCTGCATTCTTAGCAAAAGCTTTTAAACAATACCAAAAAAACATTTTTTGGCTTTTAACAATAATGATGCTATAATTGGTGCTATATAGAACTTTTTTTAAAGGTGCTTTAAAGAACAAGACAACAACAGGTTTCCCATTATAGTGAAGAACCAGGAAATGGTTCATTTCTTGTCATCAGTATTTTTTTGTGCTCAATCCTATAAACATTTACAGTTCAGACACTGATGAGTGTTTTTACCATATTATTATTTACTTTTATTTGGGGGGAAACCCATTTGATGGGACAGTTTGTTCATTTAAACCTCAACATATTTCCCCTAATAATTTAGCACTAAAATGCATGAAAAATGATATATATGTGGGCCTCATCCGCTCCCTCGTCCTTGTGCTGGTTGTTTATGTTTGGGTGCAGCTACTGCACTGTGGAGGCTTATTCCATTCAGTTGCTGCCTTGCTAACCACCACGTCCAAACATAAACAACCCATCATGAGGACAAGGGATGTGGCGGACAAGGCGCCACAAAAGCAACAAAAAACCCCGCAGAGGATAGCTGTAGTTTCCGCGAGTGTGTGAAAGTTTCCTTGAACAATTATTAGTTCGTTTCTCATTAAAAATCTGCGAGAGACTGAAACCACTACTGCTGAACCTTGATTAAACGGAGGTTTACTGTATTGGGAAGAGTTTTTCAAATATCATGATATTACACTGTCTTATAGCTGGTTAATCAATTTTTTTTTAATCAGTGAGGCAGCTTGTCCCAATCACATGCTATGCATATCTAGCTCAGTCTACCCCACTTGTTTCTCCTCTGTTTTAAATGAGAGAGGAAGGAGAGCAGAACTGTAGTGTTAGCAATTCTCTTCCTCCCCTGGATACTTGGAAATCTAGGTCATGTGTGTTCTCCACCTTTAAAGGCTTGTGATTGATGGTAAAGTGACTTTGTCCTTTAAGAGGACAACAGAAGGCGTTTGTCAAGCATTTGTTTCTGATATTTGTTCAGAATGCATTAACATCTTGCAGACATCATCATTAAAGAAGTTCTAGGTGGGATAGTTCACCTAAAAATGTTAGTATGACTGAAGGCTGGCAACTGGCTCATTTGCATAATGCTAACTGAGAGCTACTGGCATTCATTTTTACGTTGTTCTTTTCACAGGTTTAGGAAATTGCTGCACTTTTTAAATTGGCCTTAAGGTGTTCTGTTGTGCAACTGTCATCCATTGGTGTGTTTGCTTGTCCAGTCATGTTTTTGGAGTGAAAGTAAACAGTGGAATACTCAAAGAAAATGGTGGCAGCTGCTAGCGTCCCTGGCCTGCTGCTTGTGTGTACACACACTGTCGAGTCACCAAGGACGCACACAAGGTCATGTGTCCAACTGCTCCTCGCTGACAGTTACAAATACCAGGATTGCCTCTGTTCTCCAGCAGGCTGCTCTGTCTGTGTCAGTGGTTTAGCAGGGCTGCTTTTTCACTGTTATGAAGCACCTCTTCGCAGGGGAGTGACTTTTGGAAACAATGCTGGAACACACCTTAATGCTCCATCCGTCTCCCGCCAAAAGCTTGTAGATGGTCTCATCATGTTAGGAGAGTTTTGCACTGTCATTTGTTTCTTTTTATTGGTGTAGTGCCGGGATATGTTGACTTTGCCACTATACCAGTATCTGTGTCATAGGGATACTGATTTTTAGTTTTAGTGGTATTGCTAGACCACTAAAGTGAGAGTAAGTTAGAACACACATAAACAACGCATTTTAGTGCACACTTTATTTTAGTTTAAAATTTGTGGAAAAATAATTGCACCATAAAATATAAACTGTGGTGTAACATTTCCATTAAAAACAAACATATAACAAAACTATTGGGCAGAAATGTGCAGAACTTTGTTGATGTGACCTTTTTGTTTTGTTGTTTGAGTGAAGGTGCTTACTATTTCACATATGACTGTACGTAATTTGTTTAGATTATTTTAAATGATCAATTCAATTCAATTCAATTCAGTTCAATTCAATTCAATTTGATCAGTGAAGAATACATTAAAACTTTGTTTCTCTGTATTTGGTCAAGGTTGACAGTATTGTGAGAATTTCCTTTCTTGTAATTTGGTATAAAACAGAGCAAATCAGTTTACATTAGATCTGTCTATTGTTCCTTTCAAGTGAAGTACTCATAAAGTGCTCAGGATGCCACTGAATTCAATCAACTGTCTAGCACTATACTGAATGTAAAGGCTTGGCTGTGTGAGTTATGATGTGCACATTGCAAGGAGAATGGTATTGAAAAGGACTTCCTGGCAGTTTGGTGTAGTGCAATAAGTCTGTACTGCTTTTCTAAGCTGTCAGGTTCTCACCAAGGGGTCTGTGTGTATATATACAAGCGGCTCAAAGTTTGCCTTTGTGTCTGAAATGCTTAATGTGGGAGGCCATGTTTTTGAGGGCTAATTCAGACAGGCAGATAAATAAACTTGATGTTTCCTTAAAGGCCCCTGCACCCCCTTCTCTCCTTCCCTCCCTCCTCTAGTTTCCTTCCCTCTATTGACAGGTGCATCTGTTTTCCCAGTACTACGTCAGTCCTTATATGGTTGGTGCGAGCCTGCAAGATGCCTAACCCAGCAGAACCCTGCAAGTATTCGGGCCATGACATCCCACTAAGTCCTCTGTACACAATGACCGGACAGGCTGTCATAAGCACACCATGTGTTTGTGACTGGCAGAGGCAGGTGCTCTTCGACTGTCTTGCTGCTGAATTCATACACTCACACATATATTTGTTTGCACACACAAGCACTGGGAGAGAGTGTATTAGGGTTTGACACCCACATGTGATGATGAGTGATAGCTATATGCAGAGCAGTGATTATCACACTCAACCATGCATAGGTCAGAGCTCCATGTGCATCTGAGTGTTTTCGTAAGTGCAATAGCTCTGTTTGTAATGCCAGAATTCATGCACTGTCTGCTGATCATTCAACACTAAAGCCTTTTGCCCTATTACTTGTCAGAGATTTTCCCGCTGACCCATTTTCAGTGACATGGTAGTATGAGACTGTAGACTAAATTATTGAGTAATTATGTTAGCAAGGATTGCTCTCGAAAGGTCTGATGAGGGAGTATTATGTCCCAGTACTCCTTAGCAAGGGTCTGGATGTGCCCTGCTCTTCGCTGTAGGGCTGGATGATATTCACCTAATATAGGTCTTTTTAACACGAAGATAAATGATATGGGTGTTCATATTAACCCTATCAAAGGGAGCTGCTCGCTGGCAGTCCAATTTTAGAAATAGGGGGAGGCCCTTTGTTTAAGTCTGCTGCTAAAGGAATTATGGCATATGCATGACCATGTTGGCCAGAGTGAAACGCATCAGCATGTAGAATTGGAGTTTTCTGTGTGCTAGGGGCAGCCTGGGGTTGCACTATTTAACTAGCCACTATAGGTGTCCCTCACAGTAGAGAATAGCTGACTGGTTCTTGGGTGGTCAATCCTGGAAAATTGATTAGTGCTTCTTTGTTGTATTCTACTTGTAATACTTTGTCAGTTCTCTTCACTTGTAGAACCGTCAACAGAGTGGAGTGTCAAAAGCGCTCCAGTGTTTTGTACATGCTTTTCATGAAAAATGCACACAACAAGTGGGAAAATGAAAGTGGCTTCAAATAAAGACTGTAACCCAGCCCTGTGATTTAGTTATATATGTAATATTATTGTAGATAACTAGATAATTAAATAATTAAATAATAACAAAACAATAAATATCACGTTATTTATAAAATTAACTTTTATTTACAAATGAATACTATAAACCAGGGGTCACCAATGTGGTGCCCCCAAGGACCACATGAGTAGCCTGCGGACCTGTTCAAAAAATAGCACAACTCACAGGTGAGCCGAGTCTAACATTTAATTTTATCATTTTGCTATTCATCTTTAATCACATTTGCATTTATATACATTTGAATATAGCAATATCTTAATAAAAACAATTAAAACATGTTTATTTTCAGGGATTGACATAAGCGGTACGAAGGCAAGATCTGGCATATGTGGTATGACAAATGCGCACCAGTTTTGAGTCTTCACTGCGTAAATGCGTACCAAAGTTGAGTAACTTCATACTGGATCTCTAAGTACCACCATTCAGGAAAGGAAAACCGTAAAAAGAAAAACAATAATGACGTTTTCAAATATGGTTCCTACCGGTCCGTGGAGCCTTGCTTCTGCACCAATCAAAATTAGAGTAGGTCTGATCTCAGTGCTTCTATCACTGCGTGCCCCGTCCCGCCCCCTCGACTTCACGGCCCACCCGGGACGAGACCCGTTTGCCAGTTCTGAGAGGAGTGATCTGCCCCTGCGGTCCAGGATAAACTTTTGGAGATCCTGCGCGATGCTGGGTTACAGTCGAGATCTGAGTTCTGTCTGTCATGCTATGAGGAAAATTCCCAGCTGAGTGAGATGCCGTTAAAACAATCTCGCCTTTCTGTTCCACGTATCAGAGCGAGACTGTTTTTTGTCACTTGACAGCCACAAAAACAAGTACAGCCTGTACTCTCAAACTTGCCCAGAGTGGCTCCGAAATGAGCGTGTCTTCCTCATTTCGACCAGTTCGTGGTGAAAAAGCAGACACACCCATCATACTAGAATGTTGATTTAAAATTTAAATTTTTGGTGTCAAATAATCTCTGTGGGTGACAAGACCTGTAATTTAATTTAGATTAAAAGTTAGTTAGGTAAAAAATCTATCTATGCGCATGCGCGCCTCAACTGTAGACATCACTGCTACTGGCTTTCTGACACTGTATACATGATGCAGACTTCCTTTACTGTTGGCTAATTGGAGAGCTATATGGATTAATGATTTCTTTGTCAAATGGGAGTTGGGAAGACGAATTAAATATAGATTCTGAGCTTTGTGAAATCGCATTAACAGAGAAGAGCACATTAAGCCACAAAAATACCATACATTTTTGAAAAAAATACATTATTGTTGGTATTTTTGAATTGTCAAACGTGTTCATCGTACAGTAGAAGCTTTTTTCCTCCATTGCCTTTCTACGAAAGTACTTGAGTATGACTTGTGGATGACTTCCTTTGCACAATTAAACTTAGCAATATATAGGCATAGTCAGTCAAGACTGTTGACATTGCACAAGTGATATCGTCAAATTGCCCAGACCTACTTCAGAGCCATGCTTAGTTAGCAGTGGCATTACAGGGTGTGGCTGGGGCCTAATGCCAAGTGCTCTCAGCCCTTTGGCTCTCTGGCCGCACAGCGCAGCTGTTGTTTGTTCCAAACAGCTCTCGACTAGCATGGCCGCCTGGAAGACGAACCACTTCAGCACTTCTGTCAAATGGGGATTCCATTCATACCTCTTGAGCAGCAGGCACTGTGGGGATAAGGGGCAGTTCAGAGCAGGACCATTGGCCACGCTGCTCCATCTAATACTGGCAGAAACAGTGCAGGGAAATGCTCTAGATCACTTCTTAAGTCCAGGGAATGGAGAGGATGAGCCAAGCTCTAATCCTGGCACATATTCGGCTCTTTCTTCTGAGAAAAAACTATATACGTCTTTTCTCTTAATGTTGCCATGCTCTGTTAGGGTGCAAGCAATTTTTTCCCCATGTGTGAAGTGTCATGCTCTTATTCTAGCATGATTTGTCTCCCTTTTTCCACTATTTCGGTGCGTTACCTAACCACGTGTACGGTCGCCGGAGGACAGAGTGACTCATTATATCTCTGGAACAAAATGGCTTACTTTTCTGCTCTTAGTTCTCCTGCTACTGTTGAGCTGCTTGAGTACCAGTCTGTATTTCCAATTGCATTTTGCTTTTGATGTGTGGAACAGGAACAGAAGGCTTTGTCTCCCTCATCTCCAACATGTTCTGATCTTGACTGACAAATTTGTGGAAGTTTTCCTCAATCGCGATACCATATTTTCACATGAAGCAGTAAAATCTCATCACGCATGGTGGATTGAACAAACTGTTCCAAACCTTGCCTGAGAGAAAATATTGCTCTTCAAAGATGGATTACACAACTACCCCTAAACAATCTATTTAACATTGAAGCATACAGACTTTGAAAAGGCAATATGTAATATTTTAAGTAAATCAAAAGGAACACTTAGGTCAAAAAATCTTCATACATTCTTTAAAATATAGGTTTCTCAGTAGGTCTTGTCTTGGCTGTAGCTATAGGAAAAATAATTAATTGGTATAGAACCTTTATATTATTTCTTCCAACACAAAATGCTTTAAATTATTTAAAGAACCATCCATCGAGAGGTTCTTCACTCTAAAGAACCCTTTTGATGCCGTTACTTTTTAAGAATGTACCTGAGTGAGAGCTAGCTTGAAATTTGCTAGTATTCATTGATTGATATACAGTCTTAATTCACTAACTTTTCCTAGGTTTCTTTTCCTAAACAATCGACGATATTTGTACATCAGTCAGTTGTTCAAAATATGACTCAGGCAACAATTTCAGCTTGTTAGGGCATTGTTTGCATGGCATTGCCAACATATACATCTCATCCACGCCTGGTTGCAGACACTTCTCTCTGGATGCTGATCCAAGCCTTTTTTCCCCAGCTAGCCCAGCTGACTGTGCAACGTCTGTCCTGGTTGCTGAAGCGGAGGCTGCTGTGTGTGTGTGAGCATGTGTGTGTATGTATGCTTGGGCAGAATGGGGGCTTACGGTCCCCAGGCAATGTCTAAGGTAGCTTAGCACAGACTGCTGGTGGCTGAGAAGCTTGCAGCTCCAGAAGGCGATCTAGGCTTCTCTGCTTTGTGCCTCAATCTCTCTTGATCCCAAAAGACTTTGTATCATCTTTTTAAAAACCACGCCTTTTGTAACATCTGCCTTAATGTTTACTCCAACACGGGGCTGTGGAAGGTCAAAATGTAATTTAGGCAGAAAAAGTCTTTGTCTAGCAGATATACAATGTTTTTAAATGGATAATATAGGTTTTCGAGTGTTTTTTGTCACATGAGTGCCAGGCTTTGGTTTTGAGATGATGATACAGTTTACTGAATTGCATATTAAACAGTCTGTAAAGTGTATTTAAAGGAACATAACAGCTGCAAAGCCTTTAAAGAAACTGAATCATGTGCATGGGTAGAGTCTCACAACTTTCAAGAACACATTGAGGTTCATAATGTGTGATCATGCACAGAGAAGCAGCCATGCGAGTTTAATTGTTCCAAAAATATGAAATCTGTCATTGGTATTTTGATGAGCACCAATTAACGATCTAATGTGACGATCTACAGGGCAATTTTGGATTCCGCTTCAAGCACAATGCGGCACACTACAGATACTTTTGCGGTGCAACATAGTACTTTTTGGCTGCTTGGCGCTTTCTCTGTTTTGCATTAACAATGAGAGGGTTGTCAGAATGTGAGAGAGCGTGGAGTATTCACTGGGTTATGCAACGTGCCTAGAAGCATGGCAGATTCCCTCATTAATACCGAGGAGTTACACTGTTAAAGAGCAATTACCAACCCTGTTTGTGTATCTGAATAATATTTTGCGAGAGACTGTTCCTGTGCATGTTACATTCTTTCTTTTCTCGAGGCTTGTAGCCACCCCAGTCAGCCCCCCCCCCCATCCCCTCCCCCCTATCCATCATTACCAATGGACTTTCCAACCCTACTTTTTTAAGAAATCTTATGGAGGCATTATAAATGATATTTATTTTTGTACTAAAGGGCTCTCCAAGTAAAATATGAATTGGATTTTCTTGGCGACAGCTGTTGTAGCTCATTTTGCCGGCTCACATTGTTCTTGTGCACAGTTTCCTGAGCCAAAACAATACGGCTGCAGCCTCTAAAGAAGTGCTGTTCAGCTTCATTAATTAAAACTATAATTAGAATTCCTTTTACACTTAATCTATTAGGGAAGCAAAGCTTTGATTCTGGAAATCCACTAGACTTTTTACTATCCGCACCATCTTCACCCCTTTTTAACTACAGTTTCTCAAGGTAATGATAGTGCAGTGCCTGTCTGGCCTCATCTAGCACCTTGTGGTGTGATCTGGAGGAATGGCATTTTGCTTTTTCGCTTTGAAAAGAAAACAAAATTTTGGGGGTTATAAAGGCACAGCGTTATATAAGTAAGATCCCAAAGGAGCATGCATTGTTCAGAGCCATCAGAGTCTCTGTTTGGGAGTGCACAGTCTAGTAGGGCTTTTCTTCCATTTACTGTGTTCATTTCAGGACAGTGTTAAGCTGGATTCACTCAGCAGGGCATGGCAAGAATCCAGTATGAATTAAAGACAAACCTCATTTTGTGAGAGAAGTATTAACCATGAAATTGGACACAATGGCAACTATATGGTGCTTTATTATTCTTTAGAGATTCAGTATTAAGCAAGTGGTTTTAATATTGTGCCTGATCTGTCTACTGTTCTTTGTAAGGAATATCCATCTACATTTGTTTTCTGGGAAAGATGGCATGCACTGTGTGGAGACTGAGCGTGTCATTCAGCGTGGCAGCAATACATATGATATGTGTTGAGCTGCAAATTAATTCAAATTGGGGTTCAGCAGAATGGAACTCTAGGCAGCTATTTATTTTGCATTGCTGTATAAGATGCACTTTTAATATAAAATTTACATTTAAAGAGTAGAATGTATTTTATGATTTTACATATTTACCATGTTCGTCATTTCCTGACTCCAAAAATACTGAGAGAAGTCAGGAATGCAGAAGTGCAGACTGACAATGTTTTTTTTGGGTTTTTTTACTAATTATGATCTAAAATTATATTACATTTAAACACATAGGAAAATGCAAGTGATAACTGAGCATTCAAATGATACATATCTATTAGCTGATGAAGGTAAAGTTACTGCCTTAAAAATTCTTGTTCACTTGATCAGCTTTTTGTATTCCAGGGTTTGCGATATGAGGGTGTTTGCGTATTTTTATGCTTAGCCAAGTGTGGGTTTGGCAGCACAGCGCTACATGAGTTTGTTGCTCCTCTGATGGGTTTCAGTTACCGTGTGCAAGGCAACACCTCCAGTTTCAAAGCATAGTTTTGGAGCGTTTCCATGCAGTGATATCATAGTTTAGCACTCCTTCTGATCTTTATCAGAGATGCTGCCTACTGCTGTTGTGCCTTTTACAGTAATATCAATACGTGTTCCTTCCTCTCAATGCAGACGACCCCCTCCCCCAGCCATGCACGCATGGTCCAACACCAACCGACAGGTCCAATTTTTACACCGTTTATACACACACTTCGCAGTTTGACTGAGTTGATGACCATTACAGAATGTTACCCCTGATCATGATACAGGTTGTTAGAAGTTTTATAAAGAGGTTGAGGGTTAACACATTTTTAGTCAAATTTTTTTTGTCCTAATTTTGCGCTAGGCTCATCATTAGAAGATGGATATGGACCTATGTGAACTCTGACTGAAACATCCATACCTGTGTGCACATACATATACCAGTACCTACATCTTTAAATAGCTAATTGCATAATTTAGAAATTAATATATATTCTTGAATTTACTTAAAGGCTGACTGTGTTTTTCCACATGGAGTCATGCCTACGTGGTACTCCTGCTACCAAATGAAGAACCATAGAAGGCCAGACACAAAACTGTTCTTAGAAGAGCCAGACATGAAACTCTTCTTAGAAATTCACCTCCGGCTAATTCTGTGCTCTATTGCTCCAGACAAATCCTTGCATTTCGAAGAAATATCTCGTTGTTTCCTGACACAAAAAGCTCCTAGATGATTCAGATGCATTTTGCAGACGTTGCTGTTATTGTTGCCTCTTTATTATTGAATCCATTTTATTTTCTTAATATTTAGAGATACAATCTATAAAGATGTCAGTTTGTAAGTAAATACTGGATGGACAATCAATGATTGTGTGGTACTATTTAAACTGCTGCAAGTTTATGTATATGGTAAGCTAAACTGTCTTCAAACAAGGATTCCAGATCCCACTTCTGGCCACCCCTTACTCTACACACCTAACCTAGCCAACAATGAACTTGTTAATTAGCCAGTTGTCCTAGAGTTGTCCTAGACAGAAAAAACACAATACATGTGTGATATAGGAATGGGAGTGGGAACTTCTCTAAATCATGTGCCATGTGTCAGTGAAGAGAATCCAGAATTACAGTAAAATAACCATTAAAAAAAAGCTGAAGTGAAACTGCTACAATACTAAATATCCATCTTTAAAGGGCATGTACGTATGTTGGTCAGTACACTTCCACACTGTCATACATACCTTTCGGACATATTCATTTCACAATTAATACTGGTAACTGAATACTTAACCCACAGTTTGAGGTTAAACACACACTTGTTGTGCATCAGATGCTTCTGGGAGATACTTATGGTGTCTGAGTGTAGTGTGATCATGAACAGAGATTTGAACAGTATGGAAAGTAAGTTACCACATCCAGCATGGTCAAAAAGCTCTGTTCTGTCAGTCTCCACTTTGTGATGTCCCTTCTCCTCATGACCCACACTCCCTGTGTCCCAGAGCAGCGTCTCACAGGAAATGAGCACAGGGGGGTGGGGGTGGTGAAAAAAGCCCCATGACTAACATTTAATCAAGCTGCCATCATGGAGAAAAACAGAAAAACATACGGAAATGACAGTGTGCTTCACCACGCATGCCAAATCCCAAGTGGCTGTAAGTGAAATTGTCCCTTTTTGAACGTTTGCTTTAACTCTTACATGTTTCTGGTTGAAATCAGCCAGGACTTATGAAAGATACCATTTCAAAGTAAAAAGATGACACTCTCGATCACACGCCGAGAGAACTGCTCTGGTTTTCAGCTGATTGACACTTTTAAGTGGTGCTTTTGGTAGACACTTGTGCTTGGCGACGTTATTTTCAGCAGTCAGTAGTAATTCCTGTGTTTGTTTTATGGGGGTTGCATGTTCGTGTGGCCAAATGACCTGCGATTGTTGCAGAATATGTCAAGCGGTCGTGTGAAGGAAACTCCAACAATGTGGACCAGCAGATGGTAGAAAGACAGCTTTGTGGAGAACTGACGTTCACACAGAGAACTGGAAAGTCTTACAATGAATATATGGATGACTATGACGTCAGGCATAAAGATGCTGTCACAATGGATTAGACTCATTTCTCATCAGTAATCGCAGAAAAATCCAAATGCAGTACTGTGTAGTATAATGTGTAATGTGTGTACACTATGCTAGAATTATGTTTTTCATTTGAACCCCACAAGCATTTTTATTGTTCAGTATGAAGCACTTAACCTACTGTGTCAAAAGTACACTTAAGAATTTCTCTTTTATACAAACTGAAAGATAAATAGGACTTCTCTAGGACTGTCTTTTGCTGGACATGAATGAAATCAAAACATTGCAAATATAAAAAGCGTAGGAAATTTTTGCTCAGGAACGGTGAGGTATTTGTGGGAATTCTACTACGAGTGATGCATTTGCAAAGTTTTTTACTTTCTTTCAAAAATGGAACTTTAATAGTCTTTTATGGCAGTGTATGGTTGTGCACAGCTATAATGACTTTAGCCATTGCCGTCTTAAAAAGCCCAAGTCACACTACATTTGTTAAACTGAATTGCCTCCCTCATCCTTGGACGCACAAAGCCGGCTTTGATACGTTTGCTCACCAAGAGAACCAAGGGCTCATCAGTTCTAAAATGCTTGTTTTATTTTCGTAAATGTGAGGGATAATTAGTGAATCTATTAGAACTTTCCCAGAGGGTTGGGAACGCTTAACGTTGCGTGCTATTCTATGCCATGACTGCAGCTGCGAAATGGCATGTTGTCGCCTCGGCTCGTAGCTGATGGCGATTGGTTGATTGGACCACTCTCCCATAATGCTCTCTGTCTCTGCATGCCTCCACAGGAAACGGTTTTGTCAACCCCAGGGGCTCCCCAGGTCTTCTGGGTACCCCGAGTGGGAACGGGCTGGGGAAAGTAATGCCCACAAAATCACCACCACCACCAGGGAGCAACATGGGCATTGGCAGTCGCAAGCCAGATCTGAGAGTGGTCATTCCGCCATCCAGTAAAGGCATGATGCCCCCACTGGTGAGTACAGTGACAGAACATTGTACACACCATTGTCATTTCCAGCAAAACCCAATTTAAACTTTCTTTGGTACTTTTTTTTTTATTGCCACTGATGTCCCTTAGTCATGCTATACCAACTAGATTTTTTCCTACTACCAATGAAATTCTCTCACGTTGCTTTGTAAGGTTTTTTTTTTTTTTTTTTTTTACTGTAAATGGAATAAAAGAACAGCACAGTGGAATATCACCATGGCCCAGGTGCCATCACACTCGCTCAATTATTCATATAGAAATTAGGGAGCTTCTCTAATGATCATAATTAAGGTGCAGAGAGTTTGGACCTCAGCACCTGAGGCTACTCCAGCTTGTCACACTCATAAATCACTGAACATGTAAAAAAAAAAAAAAAGAAGAAGAAGGAAAAAAGTTTTTCACCCATAATGGCCTTATTTTAGCGTTGCATACCACTCTTTTTGTTCAACAGCCTATATCTTAAAGAACTGTTTGGGAGTTATTACCCGGGTTATCCAAGGTCCTCCTTGCACTGCTTGCTCTGTGCAAATGTTTTTGCTTGCCAGCATCTGAAAGCACTAGAGCTTTATATATGAATCAAAACAAATGCAGCATTCCAGTCATGTGATATTAGAAGTCTAGTGGATTAAGCGGTTAAGTGTGTATAAGTGGATGTACATGTGTGTGCGACTGTAAGGACTCCCCCTCTCTGTGTTTCAGACAGACAGGCTAAGGCAGGGGCAGGCAGTGTGCCCTGCAGACAGCCTGTCATTAGGACATAATGGTATTAAATTAATCACATCCCAGTGTGACAGAGTGGGGATGAAGGCTTAATCAGAAGCCCAGAGTGTGAGCCAGATAATATCTTGTCGCCCTTGTCGTGTCTCCCCACTGTTATTGATTGAGTGCGGGTATTAAGACAGTTGTGGCCCAGGCTAGCTAGCTTCAAAGTTCACACCATATAGCTCCTCCAGCTACGCCATATTAGAAGACAACAAGGAAAAAAGTGGGTTGATAACATTTTAATAAAATGAGAACATTTATGTCTCTTTCTAATCAGCAAACTCCTCAGTGCGTGCATCCTAGAACAATGAAAATAAGCACTTGTTGATACTTGTACTAGTTAATGTGGACTATACTGACTGTACTTTTCTGTTTGTTAATTGCACTACATGTCAGATCCATAAGAGAACATTTTGAAACATAAGTGTATTATGTTAATTAATATATATATATATACACACACACACACACACACTATGTGGGCAATGCTTTTTTCCCAGTTCATATTAAACTTATTAAAACCAACATAAGTAATCGTTATCATGTATTCTGGCATTTTTAGCTCTAAGAAAAATCCTCTAACTCATTGCTAATGTGACTGCCCATCGTTTTTGCCAGTTACTACAGTATATCTTCAGGTCAGTGTGTTTTGTTACTCTCCTGTGGTGTAGCATTTATTCCATCCCCTCCACAAAACGATCAATTAATGTAAGTGGAGGGCTGTATGAACGAGAAGCAGAGAAATTGATGGAACCATTGGGCTCAACAGCCGATGTATTGACAATGCTTTGACGTGAAATGTTAAGCACTTCTTAGTAGCGAGGTCAAGTCCCTGAGAGAGATTTCCTTGGCCGTTTAAAAACCTATGCTCCTACAACACTCTTTTATCCTCTGCCCTTGTTAAACTGGCTCTAAGCTCTGTGGGCTTTATTTCGATTGGCTTGAACGAACGCATGTTCGTGCTGACATTACACAAAGGCAAACTCTAGCTGCACCAGGCAGTACATTGTGGAGACAAATTTGACTGGAGAGCGTAATTCATTTGACTAAAGGACACAATAGCATGTAACCAGAGTAAAATTTGGTTTTACCTGCCATTCACTTGATTTGAATAAGTTTAGGATGAAAGACATGCTGTAGATGGCTTTAGAATAGGAAGTAGGGATGGGAGATAGCACCTTTTTTTGGATCCAATATGTGATACCAAGGTTAATATATATTAATACAGATAGCACCATGTTTAATAGTTTTGTTGTGCAGATAAAAAGATGAAAACTGTATAAAGTAGTTTTGCATCAAAGACATTCCATTTTGTCATAAAAAGCAGTAACATTCAGTACTGATTTTTTTTTATATAAAAGGACAGTGCTTAAATGAAAACATCAGGTTTGGAAGTATCCCTTAAAGCTGGACCATGCCTTCCATAGTAAGTCACGATGTTAAGCGTAGGTGTGCCGCACAGGCTCCGTACTGATACCATCCTCTGTTCTTTTTCTGTTGGGAACAGTCGGAGGAGGAGGAGATGGAGTTGGTGAGTTGCACCGCTTGCCTGGACCAGAGAATGGTCGAAATTCTTTTCAGCCCTTATCGTTTAAGCTAGCAAAACCACATGTTAGCACAGGAAACAAAAGAAAATGACATGATAAACACGAGTGCACTTGCTTGGGTTTGAGCTAAGCCTGACTGAGCTGAGTTCTGGATGAGTTCACAAGTGTAGCAAAGTGTGCAAAGGAAGTCCGGTTTGAACTTGGTTTGTTCAACTCACTGCATGTTTTCTAATCTGTCTTAGGTTAAGCTCAAGACAGTCTGTCTCAGTTTCCTAAGTTTGTAATAGTTTCTTAGTATTTGTGTGTGGGTGTCATTGTGTGTTTGAGGATGTGAAGATTCACAAGGAGACATACAAATAAAAAAAAAGAAAAATCCCCCACCATCAGCTCAGCCATGAATTATTTTCAACATTTACTTGAAGCTGTTCATTTTTTTTGTCCTCCTCAAGAGTTCCTTTTCCTTTTTGAGTGTCTGGTTACTTCATTCGGGATGACGTCATAGAGAGATAGAGCAGAGGCCAGCATGAGGTCATGTTATTGAGGGAACAGGCCAACCACAGAGAGAAACGAAATGACTAGACTATGTTTTTACACTTAGAAAATTTTTTAAAAAGGTTTATGCAAAACAATAGGAAGATATGAACTAAATCAGTCAAAAAGATATCATTGGCGTCTCCAGAGCTGCACATCAGCCTTTTATGGGCACATTCACCCAGTCATTTTGAAAAAAAAAGCATTTTTTTCAAACCTAAAGATGTTCATAAGGATATATTGTTGAACAATGGCTTTTAGGAAAATATTCTTTTTTTCTATAGCTTATAATTGTTATTGTATAAGCTTTATCCTCTGCTCACTATTTTAAAATATAATGTCTTGAATTTCATAGTTCAAGCAGTAGTAAATAGTTCAAGCATTTTATTTCAGAGTGCTTGGTTTGAGTAGCTGTAGCAGAGTTTGTGTGTGTGTGTGTGTGTGTGTGTGTGTGTGTGTGTGTGTGTGTGCGTGCGTGCGTGCGTGAATATGCGTTTTGTGTGTGCACTATGCATGAACATAGAACATGTGCCAAGAGTGACTGAATGCTTGCACTGCATGCCTGTGACCACACTGAGTTGTATTCACAACAAGTCACTGCATAAGCTTAAACACACCAGACAGGTGTTTTGTTTTGACACTACCTGGGGACATTTCAAGGTATTTGGGGGATTACCTTTACTTCTTTAATCTGCCCTGCATTTTCTTTGATTCATGTTGGAAATACCTGCTTTTATGTTTGTGTTGCTTTGAAACATTATTGGTGAGGATGAATTACACTGGCAGTGATCTTGGGTGAGTGCTATCCAAAAGTTATCCTGAACGTGAGCCAGTGGGAGCTTATCTCCTCCCTGCCACCGAACCTTGTTTAGCACTCGGCCTCCACCAACAGACCATCGTCACGTCTCAGTATAGCCCCTAATAACACGTCTGTGATCAGACTCCTAATTTGTTTCATACTTTCTTGTCCTTTTGAATACCACCCAGCTGGTAAACAGTGTTGTTAAAAGCAATAAAATCATCAGACATTTTGTGGTGAAGCTACAGTGCCCCATAGTGGTGAAAAAGCAGAAGTGCAACTAGAGATTCTAAAAGTTAAAACCAATCTAGGATGAAGGAGAATTTTATGTGTTAAGTAGTGTCTGTGTAGGTGTATTTAGATTTAAAAAAAAAACAGTTCTTTAATGCCAAACACTGATAAAAACCATTTGAACCTGAAAAGGGGATTAAAAAGTACTAGATCAGCAAAAGACACACAGACATGCCTCTATGTTATTAACTCTGTCTGCTTCGGTGTGCTGTTTCCAGAATACCCAGAGGATAAGCAGCGCCCAGTCCACTCAGCCTCTAGCCACACCTGTGGTGTCCGTCACCACCCCGAGTCTACAACCACAAGGCCTGGTCTACTCAGGCATGCCTACTGCCTACAACACTGGTGAGTTTAAAACATACACACACATGTTTATGTACATATACTAAAAAGACAATTCATTAGGTACATTTACCTTGTGTCTCATTGTCAGTTTTATCATCTCCACTGACCACAAAGGTGTACTTTACAGTTTAGAGTTACAGAACGTATCTGTGTCTATGCACCATGTGTTAACCCCTCTACCCTGTTCATCAGTATCAAGACAACCCGGAAAACCAGACCAGGGTGTGGATAATTCAGTAGTTTAGGGTTCTTATTATTAGCCATTCAGAGCAGTGGGACAGCACCTTCAGCCTATCTCTATGTTAACTCTGATCTTAACCTCACATAGGAAAAGAGGCTGGTTTTGCCCTTTGCCTTTTGTTTTAAACAAATAAAACATGTTACTTTTTGTTAAGTGTTAACACACTGTAGTTCTGAAAATGTACAGCATCACACACACACACACACACACACACATCCTCACACACCACATAGACATGTTTTACACACTTACATTTGGGCTCATGCTTAATTCATTGCTTACTGAAAAATTTGCACAAAATTGGCCATCAAATATACATGACCCAACACTTCAAGTACAGCACACACTCTCAAACATGCATATACAGTCATTTCCCACAACCTGCTGTTCTCCTGAGCTGTGGAGGTGTTAGTGGCGCTCACTAGCAGCCCGTTGTTGTTGTTCCAGAATATTCCCTGAGCAGCGCTGAGCTCTCCTCTCTGCAAGGCTTCGGTCCTCCAGGGCTCTCACTGGGCTCGGTGTCGGCATGGCAACAGCATCAACTGGGCCAGGCAGCTCTCAGCTCGCTGGTGTGAGTAACTCAGACAATACAGGCTTACGCACATGCAGGAACACGATACACACACAGACGCTCACACACACGCCTACAGGCTGGCATAAGGTCACACGCTCACACTCACAATGAAAGTAGCTGCACAGAATTCACACCAAGGGCTTCTCTCAAGTGAACATGTGTGTGCATGTGCTTACAGTGCTCTCTCTCCGAAGTGTGTGTGCTTGTGTGCCTCTGTTTCTGCACTACTTAGCTTTTAGAGGTCTGAAGTTCATCTTTTTGTAACGGTTTAAACATTATTTGTAACAAAAATGTTTTCACAGTATCTCTGTGATTTTCTTACAAAAATTCTTACAATTTGTACAGATCTTATGGACAATGTCATTATTGCCAAATGGGCTCATGGCCTTTGACCTATTTTTATTTGCTTTTGTTAAACCTGAAGCTCACACAGTATGGGTTTAATGAACACATGAAAAACACTCTGTTTCTGTTATTTCCTGTTTGACAAAGCTGCGTCTTTGATAAAATAAAGTGCTACATTGAAAGTTAGAGGTGACAATATTTAGTTCAATGCGACCTGCATAATCATGCTACAGTATTTCAGTAGAGGTATGGCAGCAGCACTCAAATACATGACAAGTGCACTTACCTGCCTTAAGTTATTAACCTCATTAAACGGCAACACAAATCAGCCAAAATCAAAACAATCGTTCAGTTGATTGCATGTTTTGTGCACAGATTTGATTGATCATGGCCACTTCTGGTTGTGCACAAGATATCTTCTATAGAAATTTTGGTGTGATGGCAATGTGCAAATTGAGCAGACACCCAATGCTTAGATGCCGTTTGAATCATTCATGAACATGAAAGCAATTAAATCCGTTTTTTTATTTATCACATACAGAGTGTGACATGCAGTGTAATGCCTTTTAGGATTGTCCAAAAACAGAAATATGAGATGTAAATATCAATATTGAGCTGAGGACCAGTGAAAAATGCAATAAATGTATTTAAATAATTGCTTTTGTTGTGCCGCGAAATACAAGGCTGGTATTTATGTGTTTATATATAAAGATTTGTCTTGATTTCGGGCCCAAAATGTCCTGTAAATTTACAGTAAAAAATGAATTCTAATAGAATGAACATTTCTCTTCTATCTGCTCAGGGGTGGTGGTCACGTACCTCAGGGCTCCAACCTCTCCATCAACACCAGCCAGAATGTCAACATCAAATCGGAGCCCATCTCACCACCTCGTGAGCGCGTCACCCCGTCTGGCTTTATCCTTCAGCAGCAGCCTCCTCAGCCTCCTACTGGCCGGCCGGACATGGGCCGCTCTCCTGTGGACAGCCTCAGCTCCTCCTGCTCCTCGTATGATGGTAGCGACCGCGAGGACCACAGAGCCGACTTCCATTCGCCCCCGCTGGGCCTGGGAAGGCCTCCTGCCCCTGGAACCGAGGAGCGCCAGAGTCCCTCCGTCAAGCGCATGCGCATGGACACCTGGGTCACATAAAATCGATCCAGGGCGGCCCGAGTTCCGGACAGCCACCCGGCAGATGGGCCATGCAGGGCGAGAAAGTTAGAGGCCAGAGCAGGGAGGGTCCTCATTATTATTCTATTGTTATTATTTAACTTCATTTTTTGTTAGTTTTGGAAGGAGGCGGGGTGCTGAAGGAAATTCAAAGATGTCCTGACATATCGAAATTAAGTGGTGCAACTAAGTGGGGAGAGTAAGAAGGAGAAAAAAAAAATCAGTCGTTTCAGGACTGGTTCGATTACTTGGAACAGGCGTTATCAGGTACTTGATGCAGTGCGGATTTTTGCGAGAGTTCAATGTTTAAGAAAAAAAAAAAACATGAATTGAGACGTATTAGGTAATTGTAGTCACTGGTCCGGTCTGGCACTTGTAGTAGCTGTTTTTGCTGTTGAATTTGCAGGCTTTAAACAATCAGAGCAAGTTTAAGGGCCTGATCTCTTTCTGAAGGCTCTAGCCTGCTGGCCTCTTGACTTAAATCTTCACACTTCACACACCCTAAAAGTCACATGCTAACTTATTCAAGAGTGACCATGTTCATATTTGTGGTTTACAAAGGGAAGTACATATCTAAAATGAAATCGCATTTCTTTGGAATTAGGATAGTAGCTAAAAGCTATGTCATAGGAAAGACAATTCACGACTTTAGTGTTATTTTCTTGTTCAGAAACAAACCATGAAATGTACATTGCATTACTGATACATGTTTTTTTTAAGGAAAGGAAAATATGTTCAAGGTTAGCCCAGTTGAACTGAAGATAGGAGTCCTCAATTTAATGCAGCTCAAATTACTCAATGGTAAAATAAGCCAAAGCCTATATGTTAATTCCTGTTTTGTTATAGGTTTGAAAATCCTCATTCTCTTTCACTATCCATTTCATCATAGTCCTGTCATATTGTACTTTGTTTCAGACTATGAAAAAAAAATAGATACACATGCAAACAAGATCTTGAAACAATATCTAAAGCCATGAACACTTGCTGTTCTGTTTGTAAATTAAAGATTTGAGCCAAACTTTTTTTCTTTTGTTATGTATATAGCAACTTTAATATATATCACCTTCGGTGTAAGTACGTATGTATTGTACCTTCACCAGATTGAAGAAAAAAAGTATATTTTTGTGGATTACTGCCAGGTTTACAAGGCGAGATCCTTATTAAGTAGAGTATTCACTGGTTAATATTTACTATTTTGTTAACTATACTGTACTTTCTTCAAATCTGACTTATTACTGCTAATAATAATCAACGTGTTTTTATTTGAACGAAGGTCTTTTTTTTTTTTTTTCTTTTTTTTTGGGTCGTTTTCCCTTTAATGATGGTGAATGTCTGTCCTCAAGAAATTGTAACAACAGTGCTGTAAGTTTGAAGCTCCTCTATCGCTTTCTTTTAATTTTTTGTTTTTGTAAAAGGAAAATTGTCACATTATTGAAAACAGAAAGATTTTTCCCCTTCTTTTCACTGTACCTAGGAATTTTCCCCCTCCTTTTCACCGTACCCATCACGAGTGGGTTGAGCCAACAGCTGCTGAACACACTGCCTAAAAACCGAGGACCCATTTCAAGCTTTATCCATTTGAACCCCATTGAAGACACATAGTTCATGAGTTGTGGAGAGGTTTTGTTGGGCTCTAAATTTTCAATTGGATTAACAATTGGATAACACCCTCTATTCAATCAAGCCCCTCTTCAAAGGCACTTAATGTTCCACAGTTTTACCCACATACTGTAAATATTATAACCCTGTTGAAACCTTATACATACGTGCGATGTACAGAACACACTTTTTCCTTCCCATTTTCATTTGGTGAATCGGCTCGGTGGAAGTAGATCCGATTTCCGAGGCATCAGATTGCTCTGTTAGTGCTGGATTCCACGAAGGGGGTGTACTGTCATATGTGTGTACGTGTGTGTACTGGCTCTCTGTTCTGCATATAGACACCCTTCCATGCCAAGGCTCTTCGTCTGCGCTTCTTCTTTCGTCCGCAACAGCAGTAACGTCCGGCTCACGCCTCACTGCCCCCCTCCGCACTCCTTGAGGTGGCAGAGTGTCAGAGGAATTCAGCAGCAAAAAGACAGCTCAAACGCTAGACAATGCAAACCTATCTCTCTGCTGGATTGCACATGTTGATCGTATGGTCGGGTTCGCCATCGGGGGAAAAAAAAAAAAGGCTCCCTCTCTTTAAATTTGCTATCTATTTCCCTCACCCTCCTCTCTTTGGGTATTCTCATTGCATTTTAGATACCTCCCTGCCCTCACAGGCACTATAGCAGCTGGCAATAAGCTCCTGTTGAACTATGCAGACTCCAAAGCAACACACAGCCCAGCACACAGAGCCACTGAGATGGCTCCACACCAGTGTCCACACTGATAAGACCATTTAGAATAAAAAAAATTGAGGAAAAAAATAAGTCATGTGCCCATTCATATTGTTGCCTAGTATACAAACAACACGCTCTGGATCTGAGCAGCTGAGAAAATGACTGTTAACCGTAAACCCTTAAGTGCTTGCATCTGAAGTCGGCCCACATTTTTATTGGCTCCACTGGAAGTACAATGGAAAGCCATTTTGACTCTAAATCACCTTAATACAAGCCCTAGCTTTTGCTAACCATTGTCTCCAACAAAGTGTGACTTAAAGGAGAAGCTTGGAAGTTCAGTTAAAAATCCATATTTTTTATGATGTCCATCAAGTGTATAATCACAATCAACACCTTTCAGGGTAGACAAGCAATAATGCAATAATGCCATTGCGGTGCTATGCACTGCCTGGTGGAGTAATGACATGCAGGGCACTTAAACTGCAATGCGCACACAAACACACACACACACACACACACACACACACACACACACACACACACACACACACACACACACACACAC